>CM038681.1:648752844-648926377 GCA_021605205.1 Aegilops longissima | reverse complement strand
CCCTTAAAGTCTGCACACCGTGTCACCATTCCGCATATAGTCTTATGCTTGACACTGTAGAATTAGCACTGTCCTAAATATGATGCAATGTGGTTTCAAAGGGACTGGTCTAAACCATTTGATTGGAATCCACTGGCTGCCCCTTCCTTCCCTAGCCCTCCTCCTCCTGTCCTCCATGCACACCCCACCTTCCCAGGCAGCTGCTGGAAAATAATCCAGATATCCATGTTAGCAGGTCAGCTACATGCAAGTTCTAAGTTCTGTAGGAGTTCTTCATGCATGTGTTAACTTTGAAAAATCCATAGTCGGCTAGATGTTGTAGCCATATGGATAGTACTAGCATATGTGGTACCTTGACCAACGTTGCCGGATAACTAGATTACGAAAGTAACATGGTCGAGTTCGGGTAGGATTTGCAGTTGGCATATGTAAGTTGATGTTTGGGTTGATTTGTGTGAAAGGCCCGTGTGTGTGTGTGTGTGTGTGTGTGTGTGTGTGTGTGTGTGTGTGTGTGTGTGTAAGCACAGCCTAGGGGGTGAGATTGTAACCAAGAAAATAGAGAAGAAATAAAGAGAAGTTTTAGGGTCCAAGAAGTACCCTTGGACAAAGTTTTTGTGCGATTGTGTTCGTGCAATTTTATGTGCTCGATCCTGTGGGCTAAACCCAACAGCACCCGCAGGGCTCTCTTTCCTGACGACCGCTTCCTCACCAATAAAACGAAAATGCCTCCCTCCACCGCATGCAAACCCGCTAACTTGGCGAGCTCCTTGCTAGGACTCGCCGGAGGCGCCGTGGCTGGCCAGATGTCATTGCAATGGTCCCCGTCCACGCATGCTAAGATCTTGCCATCATGGTACACGGCCAAGCAATGATTGTTTTCGAACGCTATGTTGTTCCTCCCCAGCCTGAACCCTCAATCGGTGACTGTCCATGTGGTATCGCCGGGATTAAGAATAGCCGCTCGGAGGTTGGTGTGGTTGTTGTCAGATTTGGAGAAGTTGTAGAGGAAGACGGTGTCATCACCATAGATGATGCCACGGGACTTCTCAACCATCTTCCGCTTATCACCGAACGGGAAAGGCGGCAGAGGGGTGGTGTCTCCGGTGAGAGGGTCGATGAGCTTAGGCCCGTCCTGTGCGCTGAAGAACCAGTAAGCCGCGCCATCGGGACGCGCCACGCACCCGAGCTTGTAGAAGCTCGAGGATACCTCTGCGTGGTAGCTTGTCCGTGAGAAAGAAAGATCGATCCGGGTGCGGCTGCTAGGGTTTTGTCTTCTACTAATGGCTGCATGCACGCGCAGAAACTGGCCGTTGATACAGGTTTGGATATCGATCGATTCCAGGCTGATTTCTCGTTGGATCTGGAGCTCGGTTTGAAAAATAAGACTCACACCCGGCCGGCTAGGGTTTCTAATCTAACTAGCCCGTGTTCCTCGAAAAGAAAGAAAGAGTCTAAAGAGCCCGTGAATGCATCCAGATGCATCATGCATATGATGTGCCTGGGTGGAGCGGAACATATATATATATATATATACATATATATATATATATATATATATATGTATATACATATATACATGCTAAAAAAATATTTATGTTCTTTTTTGCACCATGAAAAAAATATTGGAAATATATATATACTGATATACAACGCCATACTACTTTGCACTGGAATGTCAATCTCGACACTTTATCATCTTTTTTTAACACGGTACAAACGACGTCGCTCACATACGTACACGAGCATACACACACCTCTATGAACGCAAACACACACACCCTACCCCTATGAGCACATCGAAGAGATTGAGCCAGTATAACTCTGGTGGGCTGGGAGTACCAATGTTCTCCACGGGTAGGATCCGCGTGGAACCATCAAAGTAGTGAATGTGGAGCTTCGTGTGAGAATTCTCGAGGGTGCTTGAGCTCAATTACGATGCAAATGCTATATCCACCTTTTAGAGGGGAACGGGTCAGTTGTTGAGCCCAGATAAGTGTTTGATTATGTTTGGGAAGAAGTGTAGTATGGAAGATCAAGTGGCCGTTATGGTAATATTGTGCATCACGGCAGAGGAATTTGAGGACAAATATCTTGGGCTGCCAATGCCTCAGGGTAGAATGAATGCTTATAAATTTCAATCTACGAAAGAAAAAGCTCTCAAAATCTTATCAGACTGGATGGAACAATATGCATCCTGTGGAGCGAAGGGAACTTTGATTAAATCCGTGCTACAGGCCCTCGCAGTGTATGCTATGGGTATTTTTAAATTTCCGGCAATGCTTTGTGAGGAGTTGTCGCAAATCATAAGGAACTTTTGGTGAGGTGATCATGAGGATAGGAGAAAGACACGTTGGCTGGCTTGGGATCAATTGACAAGGCCGAAATGTGAAGGACGTATGGGGTTCCGTGATCTAAGCCTATTTAACCAAGCTCTCCTAGCTAAGCAGGCATGGAGATGGGTGATTAGCACTGATTCTTTATGCGCCAAAGTGATGAAGGAAAAATATTAACCCCATGGACATATCCTCGATACTGCCTTTCCACAGGCATCTTCACTTTCTTGGCAAGGTATTGTGCATGGACTGGAATTATTGAGCGCATGAGTAATTTGGAGATTGTCTAAAGGGTCTAATATTAATATTTGAAGAGACAACTGGATCCCAAGGTCTTCTGATCTTAAAATTACTGCAAGGAATAGGACGAGGATGAAATGAGAGTCAGAGTTGATGCTGACTAGACAAAGGAAATGGGATGAGAACTTGGTTAGGCACCTTTTTTATCCACACGGCGCGGAGGAGATCCTTGTTTTGCATATTCCGGCTTCAGGGGATGGTGATTTTGTTGCTTGGCCCTTTGAGAAGTCAGGGATATCTCGGTTAAGAGTGCGTACAAGCTTGCGCTTGCTCTGAAGCAAACAAAAGAAAGACAAGGGGCAGCACAGTACTGATATATCAGGGGAGAGGAATATGCGGGATACCATCTGAAAGGCCAATAGTTTGGCGATCCAAGTAAACCGTGTGATGCACCAACAAACCACTCTCAATACATGATCTATATGTGGAATGGAGGAGTAGAATATGTATCATGCGCTTGTCACATGCCTGAAGGCCTTTGCTCTTCGTACCGCCATGAGGAACATTTGCAATTTACCTTCGGAGGAGATGTTCAGGTATACTGGGGCAGAATGGTTTCTTGTTCTCCTAAGTCATCTATGACCTTCTATGCGGGATAAAATTATCTTTATTTTCTGGAGAGCATGTCATTTGAGAAATGACTTAATTTTTCGTACGGGCAAGGAATCAGTCACAACCTCGGTTAGTTTTGTGGATAATTATTTGGGCGACCTACAACAATTGTCATTCCATGTTGATGGAGGACCCGAAGAATAAAGGTAAAAGTCCGTTGAGTGGATTGAGAAGTGTTCCTACTAGCTTAGATGCTTAGACGATTTGGATTCCCCCGCCTTCAGGGTATATTAAGATTAATGTCGATGCCAGCTTCGTGGAGAGCATTAAGGCGGCAAGTGTGGGTGTGCTGGCAAGGGATTCTGAGGGGAAAGTCAGGGTCTCCTCGTGGAACTACATTGCGAGTTGTAAACGTGGAGGAGGCGGAACTCCGAGCCTGCATTGCCGGTCTCTATAACACTTCACTCTCCTATTATTGCAGAGGAAGGGGTTGATAGATCACCTCTGCACGACCTGAAGAAAGAAGCCTGCAGTGTCTCTAAGCTTATCACTACGCTCAAAATCGCTAAGATTAGGTGGTCGGCCAATGTGGTGTCCCATTTATTAGCGAAATTTAGCTTTGACAATAGAGCGGATGGGATTCTTATAAATGATGTACCGCCCTGTGTGGTGAATTCTGTAATGAATGATTGTAACATCTCGTTTTGATTCATATATGAGATGTTGGTTTCAAAAACATATACGATGAAATGGTGGGAGATAGGGCGTGATTAAAATGGCGAGCCTTTTCTTTCATAAAGGAGTTAGAAGGTACAAAATTATCTTCCCAAAGGGAGGGAGTGGTATTCCAAAGAGTAACAATTACCAAAGGGCACACCAGAGATCGACCCACCAACCATGGACACTGTTGGCGTTTATCCAGAGCTGAAGGTGGATGCCATTTAGGTCTAACCAAAGGTTGTCTCGCATAAGTACTTGCTGATGCATATTGCCAGCACAGAGTCATGTTTTTTGTGTGTGGCAACGCAAGTATTCTGAAGAGGAATAGTCAAAATGGTTACAGCCACTTAAATTCTCACTATAGAATTTTTGAACAGTCACATAATAAAATTCACATGACTTCCAGTCAAGCATAAAATGGATGTGAAATGCCCAGCCGATTAGTAGGTCAAGATGAATCACAACCTCTGAGCGTGAAGAAAATTGCACTCGCAATGTAAAGCACCGGCCTTTTGTTATCCTTCTTGCAAGTGTCCGTCTCCATACTTGTGTGTCCTGGAACCAGATAGTTTCCATGCTCGAAAATTCCAGATCATGCCATTGGAACTTGGAACACGCTACATCTTTGATCTCTTTATATTTACAGCGACAAGGCTGGAATAAGAGCTCTCTTTGAAGTTTCGGAGTTTTTACTTGTATTCAACCCGTAGAACAACCCTGAAAATTTTCACACCGCAAAAGAGTTTGGGCCAATAGCTCTTGTGCGACGTTTTTTATGTGAATTGGCTAGAGTGCGACGTTGTTCGAGCAAATGGCTGTGGTGCGACACATTTGAGCAGTTAAATAGCCCAGGGCCACGGGGGTGTTAAATGTGGTTTAATTGGTCGTCAACCAAGCCCGTTTATGTTAGGACATGTGGGTCCAACTTAATTGCTCCTCAAAACAGCTGACCGTGCCCTGCCGCCCGACTGTGCCGGGCCCGCCACTCTGCCCCCTCCCCCCCTTCTTCTCCGGTGGCGGCGCATTCTCAACGGCGGCGGAGCCTTCATCCTCAAAAAATGGTGAGTGAGAACACTAGTCCCCCTCCCATTCCTCTCTCGGCCCCGTAGATCTCAGCTGCCCCGTTTCCTCTGTTTTCGCTTGTTGAATCGATAGGTTGTGAGGGGAGCCCGTGGGCATACTGAGATGGAGCCGCCAGATTCAACTTCGAATAGGTAATGCTCTCCTCTCTCTGATCCAATTTTGCATGCAATTAGGGCCTAGTCTGCTCTTTCTCACGGGCTCACACTGTCCGCCGCTGACAGAGGGGATGCTGCCGCTCGGACCTTCGAATTGACGGTCAATTTCTTTCCATCAAAGGCAAAATTAGTTGATGGTAGCATTCAGAACATTGAGAGAGACACAATTGTTAAATGGGATGTTGAGTTTACAGAGATTGATCCAGAAGTTCTACAGAACATGGGAGAGAAGGCAGTGAAGAAATGGGTGGAAAAAATTGGGGAGAAAGTTGTTTGGGGTCCAGAGCAAGAAGTATCACTGTTGCGGTTTGATGATTGGAAAGGAGAGTATGTGAGAATGGAAGATGGTGAACAGATTGTTGATGAAATCGATCGGCAAAACGGCTGGACAAGCAAACGAGCTAATTTTTTTGCTGAGCTGGTTGATCTGAATATTTTTTCGAAGGTTGGATATGTGCCATCACAATTGGCTGCGCAGATGGTAGATGATGAGTGGGCTACACAGAGGCCATTGATTCCCATGTGTACTGAACTTACAGTAATAGCTGAAGAGGGACAGGTGACTGGAACTGAAAATGAAACTGCAGCAACTGTTGATTGGAATGTAGTTGAATTAGATGAGCCTACTGATTTGGTCATTGCACCAATGCCTGACATTGAGATGGCCAAACTTTTTGGCATTCCAGTCGATGACAGAGATAAGCAGGAGAGGGGAGAATCTAGTTTGCCTGCTAATGTTGATGAAGATGTAGATGTTGGGGAACGTAGCAGAAATTCAAAATTTTCCTACGTGTCACCAAGATCTATCTATGGAGAAACTAGCAACGAGGGAAGGAGAGTGCATCTACATACCCTTGTAGATCGCTAAGCGGAAGCGTTCAAGAGAACGGGGTTGAAGGAGTCGATTGTCGTGATCCAAATCACCGGAGATCCTAGTGCCGAACGGACGGCACCTCCGCGTTCAACACACGTACAGCCCGGTGACGTCTCCCACGCCTTGATCCAGCAAGGGGAGAGGGAGAGGTTGAGGAAGACTCCGTCCAGCAGCAGCACAACGGCGTGGTGGTGGTGGAGGAGGGTGGCAATCCTGCAGGGCTTCGCCAAGCACCACGGGAGAGGAGGAGGAGATGCAGGGCTGCACCAATAGAGGGAGAAGTTCTCGTGTGTTGGGCAGCCCCAAAACCTCAAGTATATATAGGGGGAAAGGGGGCTGCGCCCCCTTTAGGGTTTCCCACCCCAAGGGGTGCGGCCAGCCCTAGATACCATCTAGGGGGGCGGCCAAGGGGGGGAGGAGTGCCTCCCAAGTCAAGTGGAGGCCTCCCCCTTTAGGGTTTTCCCCTTCCCATGCGCATGGGCCTTGGGGGGGCTGGTGCCCCTGGCCCATTAAGGCTAGGGCGCCCCCCTATAGCCCATGCTACTGTATTGGACGTGGTGGAACAATTTCCGACCTCCGGACCCCTCCGAATCCTCCGAACCTTCCGAAGCTTCCGGTACAATACCGAAAAACCCGAACTTTTTCCGAACCCGAACAACAACTTTCCATATATAAATCTTTACCTCCGGACCATTCCGAACTCCTTGTGACGTCCGGGATCTCATCCAGACTCGAACAACATTCGGTAACCACATACAAACTTCCTTTATAACCCTAGCGCCATCGAACCTTATGTGTAGACCCTACGGGTTCGGGAGACATGTAGACATGACCGAGACGTTCTCCGGTCAATAACCAATAGCGGGATCTGGATACCCATGTTGGCTCCCACATGTTCCACGATGATCTCATCGGATGAACCACGATGTCAAGGACTCAATCAATCCCGTATTCAATCCTTTGTCTAGCGGTATTGTACTTGCCCGAGATTCGATCGTCGGTATCCCGATACCTTGTTCAATCTCGTTACCGGCAAGTCTCTTTACTCGTTCCGTAACACATCATCCCGTGATCAACTCCTTGATCACATTGTGCACATTATGATGATGTCCTACCGAGTGGGCCCAGAGATACCTCTCCGTCACACGGAGTGACAAATCCAGCCTCGATTCGTGCCAACCCAACAGACACTTTCGGAGATACCTGTAGTGCACCTTTATAGCCACCCAGTTACGTTGTGACGTTTGGTACACCCAAAGCATTCCTACGGTATCCGGGAGTTGCACAATCTCATGGTCTAAGGAAGAGATACATGACATTAGAAAAGCTTTAGCATACGAACTACGATCTTTGTGCTAGGTTTAGTATTGGGTCTTGTCCATCACATCATTCTACTAATGATGTGATCCCGTTATCAATGACATCCAATGTCCATGGTTAGGAAACCGTAACCATCTATTGATCAACGAGCTAGCCAATAGAGGCTTGCTAGGGACATGGTGTTGTCTATGTATCCACACATGTATCTGAGTTTCCTATCAATACGATTATAGCATGGATAATAAACGATTATCATGAACAAGGAAATATAATAATAACTAATTTATTATTGCCTCTAGGGCATATTTCCAACAGTAGATGGACAATTGATGGAACAAGCTGCAGATGAAGTAGATGATGCACATGATGATGAGCTGGTGCATGTGTATGAAAAAGAAAACCCTGTCATTGAAGTAGGCAAGTTGTTCCCAAGCATGAATGAGTTTAGGATGTGTTTCAAGACTTATGCAGTGAAACATGAGTTTGATGCCAAGACTGTTTGGACTGATAGGAAGAAGTTTTATGCGAGGTGCAGAGGATTTGATGGTAGTGTGAAGCCTTGCAAGTGGTACATATCTGCTAGATTGCAACCTAATGGAAGTACTGTCAGGGTTAACCAAATCCCCAATCAACATACTTGTATTACAAGTTCATAGACAGTATCAACCATGACATCACAACTTTGGGTTGCAGAAAAGATCACCCCAATTTTAGCCAAAACACCAAACACTACTGCCAAGAAACTCAAAGTAGACTTGGAAAAGAGGTACCCCATTAAACTGAAATATACCACAGTGTGGAAGGCAAAACAAAGGGCAATGAAAAATTTATATGGTGATTGGGCAAATACATTTAGGATGCTTTACAACTTCAAAGCAGAGGTGGAAAAGAGGTCACCTGGCAGTGTTGTGGAGATAGATACAGAGGTATCACCCTCAGGTGAAGTCAAGTTCTCCAAGTTTTTTATGGCTTTGAAGCCTTGCATCGATGGGTTCAAAGCAGGGTGCCGTCCATATTTGAGCATAGACTCATCATTTTTTACAGGCAAGTGGAATGGTTAGTTGGCAGCATGCAATGCTCTAGATGGACACAACTGGATGTTTCCTATTGTTGTTGGCTTGTTTCAGTCAGAAACAGAGGCTTCATGGACATGGTTCATGATCCAGTTGAAAAGGTGCCTAGGGCCAGTGTCACCTTTGGCTATACACACAGATGCATGTAAGGGGCTTGAAAAATCAGTGAAAATGTTTTCCCACATGCTGAGCAGAGGGAGTGCTTCGGTCATTTGTGGATGAATTTGATCAAAAATTTAGAGGAGAAGAATTTGGGCGCATGTGGCCAGCAGCAAGATCTTACGCTAGATGACACACAAATATCATCTTGATAAGATAATGGCAGCATGTGATGAGTTTGGTCCATGGCTGAACACCTACCATTCTTTGTTATGGTACATGTCAAGATTCAACACTGCCATCAAGTGTGACCACATCAACAACAATTTGGCAGAGAGTTTCAACAACAAGGTGAAGGAGTTAAAAGATTTGCTGTGCATGACATGGTTGACCAAATCAGGATCATGCTCATGCGGTTGTGGGAATTGAGAAGAAGGATAGGTGATTGTCGCAAGGTGATAAGCTTCCAGCAGTGGTACAACAGGTGGTCAATAGGAGCAGAAGTCTTTCACATTTGTTTGTTGAAAATCATCACCTTGGGGTGCTGAAGTTGGAGATAACAAAACTGGAAGGAGACATGTTGTTAACACTGAATTGCATGATTGCACTTGCCTCGAGTGGCAACACACCGGTAAACCATGTGAGCATGCCATTCTTTTCTTAGCATCCCAACCAAGATAAACATGCACCCATATCTGCATGAATATTATTCGGTAGCAAGATTCAAAGCTGCATATGCCACTCCAATTCCAGCACTTACAGATCAGTCTCAATGGCCTGAAGTGGACATTGAATTTTCCATGTGTCCTCCCTTGACGAAAAGAAAGGCTGGCAGGCCTAAACAGAGTAGATTCAAGGCATGGTTTGAGAAAGGTGGGAGTAGTAAGAAGGAAAGAAAGATGAAAAGCCAAAAGGGCCCAAAAGGTAACAAAACAGATGCAAGTTGTGCCAGGAACTTGGGCACAGAGTGGGATCTGTCAAATGCCGTTACACTCCTGATAAGCCAAAGTATGTTCTTGTTTATTTGTCTGTGTTTTGATTTGGTGCTTTTTTCCAATTACTATATCTATAACATTTTCTGCACAGGAGGAAGCGAGCAAGTTAGCCCCTTGTTGTTGAACAGTGTTGGCCAACAAAAAAAGCAAGAGTCAATGGCGGTAGAAAGAAGAGAAGTGTGCCTGAGCCTGAGCAGACTAAAGAAAATCCTGCTGCAGTCAACATTCAGACTGAAGAAACTGATGTGGAGGTGCACACCGAAGAAACTGAACTTGAGCGTGTCGAGGTTCAGACTGAAGAAACTGAACCTGAGCGTGTCGAGGTTCAGACTGAAGAAACCCATGTTGAGGTACACACCAAAGAAACTGAAACTGGTGTCAACATTGAGACTGAAGACACTGATCACGAGGGTATTGGCGAGGTGTTGAAAAGACCAGTGAAGAAAACCAAGATGATCAGTGAACTTGTGTGTGTAGTAGAACCAAAAATAAGAAGGGCTAAGGCGAAGAAGGGCACACGACGTGGTAGGAAGAAGTAGAACAGAGAACAGTTTGAAAATTTGGGGCATGTAATAATATTTGTAACTTGGTGCGTACTGGTAGTCACTATGTATCCCCATATTTCTATTCGAACTTGTTTGTCTAAACCAGCCAAATAAAATTCAAATTTAAATTTAAATTTAAATTTAAATTTGGGCTATTGATGTTTTAGTGCTATCTAAAGTACCTCAACTGAAATATGTTTGCTTGCTGATCATTCCGAGCCCTTTTGGTAAGTTGAACTCATAGTCATGAAAAGTGTGTTTCAAATGACCTCCAAAGGTAGGGTAAACGACCTCATATTTAAGCAAGTTCTTTTGGCACCTTGTCTAAACCAGCCAAATGATTTTTCTACACATATATTCTACCTATATAGTGTAAATCTAAAGTCTCACTATTTATTGAATTAATTTTCTATTTTTTCTTTTCTTTTGAAAAACAAGGTTTAATAGAAAATTATATATAAAACAAGTTTAAAACATGAAAATGAGAAAAGTAAGTTCAGATCTTTCTTAGTCAATCCAAAATGAAGTTTTGGTGAGGTTTTCACACTTTTCATTTTCAAAACTCCACCTACTCTCGGTGCGCACTACTCTCTCCCTTGAACTCCATACTACATTGTTTGAGGAATGACAATTTTGTGAAGGATTTTTCAGAAAATGTATGTAAACCATATTTATATTTTTTTCTCGTTACTATACGACATAATAAGACTATGTGCTAAGTTTTATGTTTTTTGATTTTTTGAATTAGTTATGCTCAACCCTAATCAGTCAAAACCTCTCAAAACCCTCAAAACCCCTCTCAAAACCCTCAAAACCCGCACACTACCTGGTCGCCGATCACAGCGTGGACGGTTGAGATCAGGCGCTAGGGTTAGCTACAGTGTGCAACGATCCGCATGAGACGCGCTGACTGGTTGACGCGGTGGGGTTTGGATCAGCCTCTCGTTGGAGCATCAGGACCGTTCATTTGAATCCAACGGCAAGAGTTGACGCGTGCATGGACCAAGCCTCGCAGTGCCCTTTCCATCGTTGCATGCGTGCCCGTGCCTACCGCAGCATGCATGCCCACCCGCAGGACTGCGCCCGCGCGTTGCATGCATGCCTCGACGAGCCTCGCCCGCCACCCCTATCAACGTAGTAACCTGTCGCATGCCTACCATTAGAACCGATGCAGCGTCGCATCAAAGCATGCACCCGCCACAATGCAGCAGCCCGATGAAGACAACCAAAAGCCAACGCTGCATGGCGTGGTGTGCACGCTGTGCATGGCGTGCTCCTCTTTGAGGACGCACATCGGCATGGGGTATCGATGTGTGTATCGATGCAGTTCAAATGGCGTGCTGCCCGTTACAAGATGGGCAAAAGAAGGCGTCCATTATTGTCACGTCTCCCATCGACCGAACCTTGCCCTCTAGCCAGGCCCTAGCAAGATGAGCAAATTAATGGGAAACCGCATGCATGCACGGGCGGCACACGCAGAGAACCCGGGGAAGGCGTGTCCCCTTGACCCACGACGGCACGACACGCGTCGTGAGCCCGTCCCCTTGACCCGCGACCGGTGGCACGAAGCATCGCAGTCCGTTTCCCACGGCCACGCTCGTGTACACACTTTCATTGGGGCGTCACCAAACGCCGCCCGCCCATTAATTCTAGGGGTTCGACAGGGTGAAACCACGTCGCACTTGGGCTATTTAAGCCGGGCACTATCGTCCTCTCCCTCCTCATCCATCATACCCCATCCTCTGCCTCCTCTGCCCTTCTTCTTCCTTCTCCATCAAACCCGACCGAGCACTCGAGCCACCCCGCCACCATGCAGTACACCGCCCCCACCTACAGCTTCCCCCCAACCGTGCGGAAAGGCTCTACCCGGCGGAGTGTATGTAGAGAGAACCCTTAGGGTTTGGGCGATCTCGAGGTGGAGGCGCAAAGGAGTTAACTGAGTTCTTCCTTGCGGCGGCTTCCGCCACCTCCCCGCTGCTCTCCTCGGATGTACCATGTTGAGGAGGTCAACCACAACGGCGTTGTGGTTGGGCTCCTCGCCACGTTCACTAACCCTTTCGATGCTTTCCATCTCCTCGGGCGAGCGTATTGGGTTGGTTGTGAGTTCATAGCTTTCACCACCTACAATATCTTCACTGACTTCGAGCATCTTCCCCAACAACGGCGTTATGCACACGCTCCCGCACCCCATCAACAACGGGAGGAGGAAGGACGGCGCCGGAGGAGCGAGGTGGCGTTGTTCCCCCGGAGGAGGAGGAGAAGAAGAGCCCCAAGAAGAACCCGCGTTTGGTGCCCCCCGATCTATCTAGCTTATCGTATTAGTTTTTTAAGTAGTAATCGTTATTGTATTAGTATTTTAAGTTGTAAGGCTATCATGGAGTTGTAAGGTTATCGTGGAACTATGGGTTGCTACTATATATATTGTGTGTTTCGTGCTATTATTTGAAGATTGCTATGGGTTGTTCTTGCTTATTATTTGTGTATTGCTATGGGTTGCTACGAGCCCAGGTTGCTACACCTCAATCTCACCACACACACACCATCTTCAAAATATTGGCCAAATCATGGACATGCAACTAGGAGCCCCATGCAAACCCACTATGGACATGCCACTAGGAAATGCAAACTAATTTACTTCATGCAACTCATTTAGTTCATGGAACCGTAGACATGCATAAAAACAATTAACATTTGGTTTTATTGCATCAAAAAATGATCCATCACAAAATTTAGTGCAAGAAAAAGGCCAAAGTAAAAATAAGTAACATTTTTTAGGGGTAAAAAAAATAAGTAACATTTTATTTGCCGAAGTTAGAGGTGGGCTGGTGCCGCTACGCGGGTGGGCTGGTGCCCCTACGCGGGCGGGCTGGTCTCTATTTTGGGCATGGTTATTTTCTCAGGGCCCATTTTCTCACGGCCCAACATCTAATTGGCAGCCTAGTTTTGTTTTTTTACTAGAAACTGAATTTGGGTGTGTACTCTGTTAACTGAAGAACAAAAACAGAGGAAACAGAGCATGAACACTGAATAGGGCCCCTGAGAATATCAGTACAATAATTCAAGCAAGTTTTGCTTCACACGAATTCAAGTTCATCTAACAAATGATCCCTGGCTAACTCAAACTACTGGGCACCCCTGAAACTAGCTGACTAACTAACCAAAACTATAACAAATTCTAGCGATTGATGAACATCAAGTAAAATAAACCCATAGCAATGACACAACCATAAAATGCTCCCGCCATCTTATTTGCTTGCTGCTTCAAATCGATCAGATGCTTTAGTTGCTTGCCGATTTTCTTCAATTCACACTTCAGTTCTGCACTATGCATCATCGGATCGGCTCTGTCCGCCAAATTGGGGGCTTGTTCCACGGCAAGCCGCCCCCCAAAATTGAGCTCTTGGGTTGCGGTAGATCCCTCCAATTTCAACCTCTCAACATATTCATCGAGCCACACAAAATGCCCACATTTCTTCAGAACCTGAAAACAGGGGGCCGACGGCGCATGAATCCTAGATCCACCACCCAGATCCACCGCCCTAATTCGAGGGAAAAAGAAAGAAATCGGGAGAAATTAGACCATAGAATTGGTCAAGAACACAGATCTAACCTGCCCCGGTTGTGGCTTGCTCAAACATTTCACAAACTCGCGCCCACGGTTGCCATTTTCTTCCCTCACACAAGTCAAACGCTTCAGAGGCTCCATGCGCGGGCAATCGGGGCATCTTGTCAACGGCAGTGGACCATACTGCGTCCATGATTGGCGGGTGGCCGAAGTCGAGCTAGACATCACTGCCGGGCGGCGCGCTTGCTGCGGGAGCAGAGGAAGAAGAAGGTGGGAAAGGAAAGGGGCAGGGCAAGCAATGGAGGGGGGCGGGCTGGCTCGGGCTCGTGGCTGGCTCGGGTCGGGGCACGCTGATGAGCACGGGCATGCTTGTGTGGATAAGTTGTGGGTCCCACCCGCATGCGAGTAACTGGTGGGTCCCGCGTGTCATAACTCAAATCGCTAACCCCTCGTGTTTTTCATTTCACGGGTAAACAGAGCCATGTTGCATTGTAGCTATTTACACGCTCAAGTGTGTCGCATCACAACCATTCAGTCGAACAACGTCGCACTCAAGCAAATTCACATCAAAAACGTCGCACAGGAGCTATTGGCCCAAAGAGTTTTGTATATTTGGAAGTGTAATTATAGGTGCAGACAATATCTGATATTTTTATTGAAAGAGGCAAACATATTCCCGCCTGTCATTTTTTCAAGCATTTTTTCTCTAGGCAGATTCAGATAAGTAGTACTCCCTCTATCCATATATATAGGGCCTAATACGGTTTTTGAGGTTGCGTTTGACCATTAACATGATCAACAATGCATGAGATGTACGGTATAAAAATTATATTATTAGAAACTTCTTTCACGCACGAATCTAACGGTATATGCTTTGTCTAACACACATGTCATATATTACTGCTCTAGCACATGGTCAAAGGAATCTTGAAAACCATATTAGACCCAATATATATGGATGAGGGAGTATTATTTTTTTCCTAGTTGACGAATCAAAGCACAATAATGCTCCTTTCAATGTGTGAAACCGACCTTTTACTTTTAATTTGTCCCATGCAATCAAACAACACGTAAACAAGAAAATTTAATGGATCTTTTGCAACTATTCTTGCACCTCATGCGCTATAAATACGTACATGCATGCCAAGAGCCAGCACAACAAATACACCAAATCACAAGATCAAACATGGATTTGAGACCAGCCTTGTGTTCTACTGTGCTGCTTCTGGTGCTCCTGCCTCCCCTTTCTGCGAATGCGTCAAGCAAAGTAAGATCGACACATGAAACTTAATTAAACTCTGCTTGATCATTTTTCTCTAGGATTTTCTTGAAAACTACTTGTGTTTTGAATTTTCAGGTCTATATTGTGTATATGGGAGAGAAGCAGCATGATGATCCATCCATGGTTACCGCGTCACACCATGACTTAGTGACCTCTGTTTTCGGAAGGTACTTGCATGCAGTTGTTGTTGTTGATTCATAATCTCATATTTTTCTCTGAAATTACCAACTGGATCTTTGTTCGCGTCTCATGCAAAGTGCAGTAAGGATGAAGCCCAGAAGTCTATAGTATACAGTTACAGGCACGGATTTTCTGGTTTTGCTGCGATGCTAACCGAATCACAAGCTGAGATCCTTGCAGGTACTACGTACTGATTCAGTTTACAGGCTCTACGATCGTTACATCTTGCTTGCATGATTAGTGCAAACTCCTAACTAGAATGCTATGAATACGAATGTAGAATCCCCCCAAGTTCAATCCGTCAAGCCAAACACTTATCACAAGGCGCAAACAACTCGGAGCTGGGATTTCCTTGGTCTTACTACTACCAACCACCACATCCTTCCGCCAGCCTCCTCCAGAAAGCAAAGTACGGCGAAGATGTCATCATCGGTGTCATCGATTCAGGTTCATGTCGAGACATAACATCTACGTGTAGTCACAACTAAATTTTGTGCATTGAGATTGATCAATTGATTCATTTATATACGCATATGTACTTCCACTCCTCATATACCACATCGGTGTAGGCATATGGCCAGAATCGCGAAGCTTTGATGACACCGGGTGTCCGGGTCGGCCCTGTGTCGGCACGGTGGAAGGGTACATGCCAGACAGGTGCAGAATTCAATGCCACGAGCTGCAACAGAAAGATCATCGGCGCACGCTGGTTCTCCAAAGGTATTGACCCCGAGGACGTCAAGGGCGAGTATATGTCCCAAGGGACTTGAGTGGCCATGGCACGCATGCAGCCTCCACCATCGCTGGAAACCGCGTGTGGAATGTGAGCTACGAAAGCCTGGCCTTGGTGTGGCGCGCCCCCGCGCCACGTGCTAGGCTTGCTATTTACTCCCCCCGTTTCACAGTGTAGTGCCTATATATTTTATAAAAGTCAAACCTTGCCAACTTTGACCAAGTGTATAGAGAAAACTGTCTACATCTACAATACCAAGCATGTACATTCTAAAAATATAACTCATAATATATTCAATGATGTGCATTTGCTCTTCTAGATGTACCGAGGTACCTCTATAAATATGGTCAAAGTTGGTAATTTTGAATTTTGCAAAAATCTATAAACACTACATTATGAAACAGAGGGAGTGTTGGAAATATGAGCAATTTACCGAATAATTTTATTAACAGAAAAACTAGATAAAGCATGATTAAAATAGGAAATATAGAGCAAGTCATGCAATCTGACAGAGAGAAGGTAAACATCGTATACATATACGAACTTGTGGTAAACACATCTAGAACAGACACTAGATGAAGATGCTTATACGAAGCAGAACCTAACATACGTAGGACAGAAACTAGAGCCAAGAACTGTAGGAGGACTTCTAACAGGAAGGAGAAGAACACGTACGGCACAGCAGCAGCAGAAGCGCTGGACTTGGGATCGGTGTCCTGGCCTGCCATGTCGTCGAGGAGGTCGTGGACGTCGGGGAAGAAGTCGTCGTCGGGAAGTAGTCGTCGGCGACGGATCGTCGTGATGATGAAACAGCCAGAGTCGCGCTGGCGCCCCCAAAAACCTTATCACCCTTCTCCCGTACAGGACTCAAAAGGTGCGGTTCCGGAGGCCTACTGTCCCGACGTGCGGTGCACGCCGCAAGCCGGGACGAGGAAGATCGTAGCAGCAGCGCAGTGCTCAAGAACCGGTGGCGAGAGGAAGAAGTAGTTCTGGTGCGTTTCTCTGAGAGGAGCGACCTCCCTTTTATAGGCGCAAGAGAAGGAGGCGAGAGGGCAGCGCCGGGAGCTGAAGGGACCGAGGGAGATGAAACGAACAGACAGCAGCCGAAGGGTGCAGCGTTCGCATTTAATCTCCACTACAGCAAAACTTTTCATCTCCCGAGTGACCTTTCGTATACCCGTAGTGCGTGGCAAAAATTTAGACATCGGCTCGGCTCATTGCGGCGCGGCGCGACGCGTCGTGACGAGGCGTGGCGTGGCGAGGCGGGCGGCGGAGGAGGAGCGCGCGTGGATGTCCCTCTTGTTCTCATGCTCATACAAGTAGAGAAAGAACCACACTTATAAGGAGGTCCAACTCCCACTAAACTAGCAATGTGGGACTAAACTTTTAGTAGTATCCCTTGCCTTGCACAAATGGGCTAAGTGGGCCTCTAGGATTTATTAGGAATTTCTGAAATAGTTATTGGGCTGCCCAAAATAGACTAAATTCCAGCAATCCCCCACCAGATCCCAGAGGCACACAGAAATTTGCCTTTGGTTCCAAAACACTGTTTTATATACCGGTGCTGCAGTGGAGACTGTTAAGTTGAACTTCCACCTAGAACTCTATGCTACACTAGTAAGCAACTTGAACAGTGGACTGGGCCTTGAACTGCAAGTTTTGTGCGAATCTAGCTTCACATAAAGCCTTGACCGATACATGGCTACCGTGGGTCTTCCCCGCGGGTGGAGCTTATGCGTCATACTCCGTGACCTTTCATGAGTTTACTAGAGAGAACCCTACTCTCATAGATTGCGACGTTTGACAATCAGACTCATATAGGTGTGTTCTTCAGAAGATGTTCTGCAGGATAACATCTCTGCTTAAATAAGCCACTTAGAACACATTAAGATATACATCAACCTGCCATGCAGATTAGAGAGTATTGCATCTTCATGGAGTGGTATTTTAACAAGAAGGATACTCTCCTCTCGGTTGACCAACAGCTTGTCTTCCACATCTAATTCACGGGATCTCCGATCACAAAGAATAGGTTACCACTGTGAACAACTCATATTGTGAGTCTCATACCCATCTCCTCGATGCATTATCTATCACATTACGGATAGACCCTTAGTAAAAGGATCTGCCAGATTTTTAGACGTTTGGATATAATCCAAAGCAATAACTCCGAGTTTTTCATTTTCCTGACAGACTTTAACCTTCTCTGAACGTGTCTTGATGACTTCATGTTATCCTTTGAGCTGCTCACCTTCGTGATCACAGTTTGATTGTCACAGTTCATAAGGACACCCGGTACAGGTTTCTCAACAACCGGCAAGTCATTCAAGAGCCGGCGAAGCCAATCTGCTTCGACTGTAGTTGTATCTAGTGTTGTGAGTTCTGCTTCCATTGTTGACCTCGTTAAGATGGTCTGCTTGCAAGACTTCCAAGAAACAGCGCCACCTCCATGAGTGAATACATAACCGCCGTGGCCTTTATCTCATCAAGATCGAGATCCAGTTTGAGTCACTATACCCTTCAAGCACCTTTGGATGCCCAGTGTAGTGAATTCCATAATTTGCAAGGTTTTCAAATAACGCAAAACTCTCTCTAGAGCTTTTCAATGCACATCTCCTGGTTTTGAGACAAACCGACTCAGTTTGCTAACAGCAAAAGAGATGTCGGTCTTGTAGCACTTGCTAAGTACATAAGCGAGCCAATAATCTGAGAATACTTTAATTGATTTCTAGCAATTCTTGATTCTTTCAAGCAGCACGCTAGCATCATATGGTGTTGGAGAGGGCTTGCAGTCACTATAGCCAAAGCGACTCAAGATCTTTTCCACATAGTGAGATTGAAGCAATGTAATCCCACCATCATCATCTCTCAACAACTTGATGTTCAGAATGACATCAGCCACTCCTAAATCCTTCATCTCAAAACAGCGAGATAGGAAATCCTTGACCTCCTTAATAACATTCAGATTTGTTCCAAAATCAGTATGTCATCAACATACAAGCAAAGCATAACTCCTCGCCCCCACCATGACGATAGTACACACATTTATCAGCTTCGTTCACAACAAAGCCTGCAGCTGTTAAAGTTCTTTCAAACTTCTCATGCCACTGTTTGGGTGCTTGCTTGAGTCCATACAAAGACTTCAGCAACTTGCACACTTTCCCTTCTTGACCATCTATTACAAACCCATCTGGTTGTTCCATATAAATTTCCTCATCCAACTCTCCATTTAGGAAAGCAGTCTTAACATCCATCTGGTGAACGAGAAGACCATGTGAGGCAGCTAGTGAAAGTAGAACTCGAATAGTGGTCAGTCGAGCCACAGGTGAGTAAGTATCAAAGAAGTCTTCACCTTCCTTTTGGGTATAACCCTTAGCCACGAGCCGAGCCTTGTACTTTTCGATAGTACCATCAGGCCTAAGCTTCTTCTTGAATACCCATTTGCATCCTATAGGTTTGCACCCATAAGGACGATCAGTTATCTCCCAAGTTTCATTCGCCAAGATGGAATCCATCTCACTCTGAACTGCTTCCTTCCAAGAGTCAGATCTTCGATGCATAGGCCTCTGAAATAGAACTGGGAGTGTCATCTATGAGATACACAAGAAAATCGTCACCAAAGGACTTTGCAGTCCTCTGTCTCTTGCTCCTAGTAGGAACTTCATTGTTCTCCTCCACAGGACTTTCAAATTGTTCTATCGAAATGCCAGGTTCGGTAATTGTAACTGGTTCCTGATTCGATGAACTAGGCATCTCCTGATTAGATGAGGTAGCCATATCCTTCATGGGAAAGATATCTTCAAAGAAAGTCGCATCATTTGACTCCATGATCGTACCGACATGCATGTCAGGTACCTCAGATTTTACAACCTAGAATCTATAGCCAATGCTATGAAAAGCATATCCCAGGAAAACACAATCCACAGTCTTTGGTCCAAGCTTCCGCTTCTTTGGAATTGGAACATTGACTTTCGCCAAACAACCCCATGTTCGCAGATAAGAGAGTTTTAACCTTTTCTTCTCCCATTCCTCGAATGGAGTTATCTCTTTGTTCTTTGTGGGGACTCGATTTAGGACATGACATGCTGTCAATATCGCCTCCCCACCATGCCTTGAGAGACCCGATGTGTCTAACATGGCGTTAACCAAATCAGTTAGAGTACGGTTCTTTCTTTCGCCACCCCATTTGACCGAGGTGAGTAGGGGCGTCCTCTCATGGATTATACCATGTTCCGCATAAAAGCATCAAATTCATTGGAAAAATACTCTCCACCACGGTCGGACCTAAGCCTCTTGATTTTCCGATCAAGTTGGTTTTCCACTTCAGCTTTATAGATCTTGAAAAGTTCAAAGCCTCATCCTTAGATTTCAGAAGATACACACGACAGTATCTAGTGGAGTCGCCAATTAACGCCATGAAATATTTCTTTCCATCTTTTGTCAAAACACCATTCATTTCACATAGATCTGAATGTATAAGTTCTAGTGGTGCAAGATTTCTCATCTCCATGATCACGTGAGACTTACGAGGTTGCTTAGCTTGCACACACACTTGACACTTAGATCCCTTGACAGTGGTGAAACTAGGGATTAAGTTCAATTTCGCTAGTCGCGACATGCAACCAAAGTTAACATGACAAAGACGTGAATGCCACACATTTGATTCACTATTGTTGTAAATATGATTAACAACTTTATTGCAAACGTCTGATAAGGATAAACGAAACAGGCCTCCTGACTCATAGCCTTTACCGACAAAGGTTCCATACTTGGATATTACAAATTTATTCGACTCAAAGACAAGCTTGTAGCCATCTCTACACAGAAGAGATCCGCTAACAAGATTTTTATTGATGGAGGGGACATAATGCACGATCTTCCCCGAAGTAAACTTCAGATCGACCGTGCCAACACCACGAACAGAAGCACTTGAACCGTTGCCCATCAGCACGGTTGAAGTCCCTGCGGTCTGATAAGACGAAAACATAGAAATATCACCGCATACATGCACATTAGCACCCGTGTCAATCAACCAGTCAGGAGAATGACATACTGAAAGAATAGTGGGAAATATACCATACCCAACATCCTTAACGTCAGTGTCTCCAATGAAAACATTAGCGGTCTTGCCGCCTTTCCCAGGATGACGCTTGTCATAGCGATTAGGGCAACTGGGAGCCCAATGATCAGGATCTCCACACACATGACAAGCACCTTTCTTCTTGCCATTCTTCTTCTTGAAGTTCGTGTGTTGCATAGCCTTGTTCTTTCCATCAAACTTTGCTTTACCATCAAACTTGCCCTTGTTCTTGAACTTGTGGGACTGGAAGTTCTGCTTCTGTACCACATTGGCACTAGATCCTCCCTCAATACCTCGAGCACGTGTGTCCTTTGCTCTCGCATTTTCTTCCACATCAAGAGTACCAATGAGATCCGGAACGGAAAACTCCTGTCTCTTATGCTTCAGTAAGGTAGCAAAGTTCCTCCATGAAGGAGGGAGCTTAGTGATGATTCCCCGCAACAAACTTGTCCGTAGCATGCAATTGAAGTGCTCAAGTTCTCTAGCAAATGACTGTATCTCATGAGCCTGCTCAACCACGGAGCGCTCTTGGTCATCCTGTAATCATAGAATTGCTCCATGATGTACAGCTCAAGGTGCGACATCCGAGACCCCAAACTTGGCCTCGAAAAGGCCCCACATATCTTTTCCATTATCAATTGACGATAAGCATCAACTATGTTCTCACCAAGAACACTCAAGAGAGCAGCCTTAAACAAGGTATCCATTTTCTGAAAAGCTTGTGCCTGTTGGGCATCTTGCTCTCCTTCAGGTTTGCCAAGAGTGGCGCCATAACAACTCATTGTCTGAAACCATAAGACTGCTCTCACGCGCCACCTCTTATAGTGGATACCCTCAAACATAGGAGGTCTCATGGAAGCAGCAAAACCACTTGGGGTAAATTGCCTATAATAAGGTTTTTGGATTGTTGGAAATATGAGCAATTTACCGAATAATTTTATTAACAGAAAAACTAGATAAAGCATGATTAAAATAGGAAATATAGAGCAAGTCATGCAATCTGACAGAGAAAGGTAAACATCGATGCATATACTGAACTTGTAGTAAACACATCTAGAACAGACACTAGATGAAGATGCTTATACGGAAACAGAACCTAACATACGAGGGACAGAAACTAGAGCCAAGAACTGTAGGAGGACTTCTAACAGGAAGGAGAAGAACACGTACGGCACAGCAGCAGCAGAAGCGCTGGACTTGGGATCGGTGTCCTCGCCGGCAACCCGCAACCCGCGGCGCGTCGTGACGAGGCGTGGCGTGGCGAGGCGGGCGGCGGAGGAGGAGCGCGCGTGGATGTCCCTCTTGTTCTCATGCTCATACAAGTAGAGAAAGAACCCCACTTATAAGGAGGTCCAACTCCCACTAAACTAGCAATGTGGGACTAAACTTTTAGTAGTATCCCTTGCCTTGCACAAATGGGCTAAGTGGGCCTCTAGGATTTATTAGGAATTTCTGAAATAGTTATTGGGCTGCCCAAAATAGACTAAATTCCAGCAGGGAGTACAAGGTTATTTGGGGCCACGGTTTGAGAAGTAGTGGCGCAGCTGTCATTAAGGCCATTGACCATGGGGAATCATACCAGAACGGCGTGCCATACGAGTTTTCCGCCAGACGCGACGCCACGCTGGCATCGTGCGCCCACGCAAGCAGCTCCCAGCACGAGACGCGTGTATTTGGTGGACCCACGCAGACCGCCCTTCCTGCCTTACCCCCCCCCCTGGCACTTCATCCCCTATTAGGGCTGGGAAAAAAGATCGAAGCTCGCGAGCTAAACGAGTAACTCGTGACTCAGCTCGAATCGACTCGAACTCCAACATAAATGAGTCGAGCCGAGCTTTAGTTTAAAATCGTTTACATGCTGAGTTAAACAAGCCGATCTCACAAATACTCGTATAACTCGTTAGGCTCGGTAAAAGAATCTGCGTTTCTTGATGGGTAGTAAAAAAACAGCCACTAAACACCTTGCGTCCAAGCCCAAGGCCCAATCGCTAAGGCCTAGTCACCCAGGAGACTGGCACGTCCATGAACATATATGTACATGTTAAATTCTCAGTTAATTTTTTTGTTGTATTCGTAAGGTTCTATGTTCATATCTTTAACAAGCTTAACAAGCTAAACGAGCCAACTCGCGAGTTATACAAGTCGAGCCAATTTTAGATTTAAGCTCATTATAGTAATGAGTCGAGTCGAGCTAGGTCGTTAATAAAACGAGCTTTAGCGAGTCGAGTCGAGCTGGCTCGACTCAGCTCGAATTCCACCCCTAATCCCCTACCTTCAGCCACACCCCTCCCTGCGCCGTGTTTCTTCTCTTCCTTCCATCTCCTCCGCTGCCCATCCCCTTTCTTCTTCCCTGCAGCAAAATAAGACGAGGAGGGGCACAAAATATTGGCGCGCGATGCGCCCTGGCCGCTGCATGCGACCTTGCAGCAGCTGCGAGCGAACGCCATGGCTGGATTCGAGCGCTCCTCTCCATGGTCGCCGCAGCAGAACGCGCTAGTCGCCATGGCTGGCTTCCGTTTTCCTTCCGTGAGAGCTGCATCCTGGATGACGGTGGTGGTGCTAGAGCCGTTCAAGCGATGAGTGACAACCGGCAAGGCCAGAACCCCACTGACCGGAATGCTGCAACCGGCCACACAATATGCTTGGGGATATTGCAACCATGGCGACTAGAGATGGAACCAGCCGACGGGTGAGCTGCAGGCATCAAGGTCATGTGGCGGCCGAGGGATGAGCGCAGGTGACATGGGTGGCCGGTGAGCAAGAGACGAGCCCCTTTTGGTGTTGAGGCCAGCGGTGCAGTGACTAATCCGGTCGAGGAGGAGCGGCGCTGCCGCCGGCGAGGAGCGGCGTTGCAGCGGGGGACCGATCTGTAGATAAGGTTAACGGGCACGAGCAGGAGGAAGGGCAAGGGCGTAGGGTGAGCCGCGCTTCGAGCGAAATCTAACGGCCCTGCAGCTCCTATCGTATGGTTGGGGTACGACCGGCTCAAAGTTTGGGCCGGCGCGCCAGCACCTATCATCCCCTTGACCATGCCATACGTGATGGAGTGGACGTTCTTGGGAGGTCTTGGTGAAATATTCTTGTCGTTGCATGCCGTGTTGGAAGGGATTCCCGTCGTGTTCTCAGGCGGAAACGACGGCCCTGTGCCACAGACCGCGAGAAATGCCTTGCCGTGGGTCACGACGGTGGCTGCTAGCATCGATCTTTTTCAACAGTGTTATCTCTAGGAAAAAACGAAAACTGATCGCATGTACTATCTCTTACTCCTACTATACTTATTTAAAAAAGTATGCTTCTCATTTCATCTTTCTTCTCACCACCCCTTCGTCCAACCTTTTATGAATATGATAATCAATCACCTTAATTTACTTAATCTTCTGAACCAATTTCACTTTAATTAACTTATCAAACCTCTAAGTAAAATATAAGGTAATTTAAAAAGTCAGAATTTGATGAACATTTATTTACACAATCACATTATTATTGACAAGTAAATCATAAGCTAACGTACTATAATATTTATATCCCGTTGCAACGCATGGATATTGTTAGACTTCTAGTGTATTTATATGCATGCATCCATTCTTCCATAATTTTTTTACCTATATTGCTAAATCTCTTTCAAATTTTTTTTCCGTATGTCTCAACCAATTTACAGATATTGCAATTCCATTTAGTGATAAATGCAATTTGCACACAATCAGCCGGCTGAGACTTGAGAAAAAAAACACAATTGTCCGAGATTTAGATGAACCCAATTATTCTTTACAAGCTAGCTAGTGTGCTATTAACACTGTTATATCTGCTAGTTAGGTTGAACAATTTAATGCTGATCAACGTACTAAACAACTGCATGGGCAATCACTTTACTCTGTAAACAGTACTAGCGACTTCAAGGAGCTTACTGTCATTGGACAGGAGCTTGAGTTCCTCCGAGACCTGAATGTTGTAGGAGAGATGCGCCTGGTGGCGCTCGTCGGCCGTCTTCTGATTCGCGTCGAGCCGACGGATGACCGACTTGAGCAAATTTTGCAGCTTATTTGTGGTCTCCGACATGGTGTCGAGCACACGGCAGGTCTGAGCCGAGGGTTTGGACGGGGGCGCCGTGGCCTCGCTCCAAATCGAATCGAACCCCAAGCAGGATTTCGGGCGAGCTCACCGGAGCGGCTCGCACCTGACCCGGTGGAATTTTACCGATCGATCGAGAGTGTGTGAGATCAATAGCGGCAGCGATTTGTGGGGAAAAAATTGGCTCTGAATACCAGATTGTGATGAACCAAAGGAAGAGGGGATCGATAGTTGGTAGGTGGGGAGAGGGAGCAGGTGAGATGAGAGGGACGAAGGGGGTGAGGAATAGATCGATCAACTTTCTATTCAAGTCATGCCCTCTCACAGTGGCTTACAGGAGTTTAAGTACACGCCCGAGTGGGCCTGGTGATTACAAGGCCGATGTCCCAATTCAGCCCAACAGTTGGCCCAGCACTCCAGTGCATCCTTGTCACCCTGTATCCGTTTTAGAGGACTGAACAGGAGGATCAGGTGTGACAATCATGTTCTTGTTTCAGGTTGATTTCAGCGGAAGAGTTGTTGGCAGTGACCTACCACATGAAGAATCACCTAGCAGTGTGCATGCTCCACAGAATGTTATGCAGGTGATGCAATAGTTTCTTCACTAGTAAGTTAGCGCTAGATTTTTCTCATACTTAAAAACAATTGTTCATCATAAGTTGCAGGAATTGCATCCCTAGCAGTTGTGCGAGAACCAAAGAGGGTTACACCAGATCCTCTTTACGACATGAACACATCGTTGCTAAGGTATCAAACAATGTCTGTGTGTACAGAAGTTTCTGCTTCGTTATTAAATAATGCCTATTTTTGTACAATTTTACTTACAACTGAAAGGAACCTCAACTGTAGACGCGCACATTGAAAATTTTGATAGGGCTAGTCAAGGTGCAGAATCAACTTTACAAAGACGAGCAGTTCATTAGCCAGGTATATTCAAACTACATATCAGAAGAAATGTGGTGTCCTGTTTTGTACAAGTAGGGTATTTGCTTGCTGCTGTTTTTTTGCAAGCAACATGATATCATGATGGAAATAATTATTTCCAAGATTTTGGTAATGCAAGTGCTAATACTATTTATTTTCAAAGAGCTGCTAATACTAGTTTCACAAAAGAATAAATGCTACTCATGAAATAGTAGCAGCAGTAGTAGTAGGTAACCCTAATGCAACAAAATGGGATAATCGTGGAAATCCGGACTACATGATAAGATGAGTTTGCCTCTCTGTCATGGTAATAATATCAGTGATGAGCAATTGCACTATATAATATCCTGGAGCTGGCATATATAGAAAAGAGTTCAGTTTAGAAGTGTCTATAGTACAATTAGGAACCAGATATAATCAATATGTACACAATAAGTTTAATGATTTAGTGCATTTTTTATTCATGAGGAAGACCTATAAATTATATTCCCTGATTAGTGTCTCCTTATACCCGTATTTTTACCGAAATAAGTATGTTATTTCTTGAAATAATAGAGGAAAATGGAAGTAATTCTTTTCAATTAACTCGAGGAAAAAAAGTTAAGTTGTGGCCAAAGGAGCTTTAGTGAATAAAGATATAACATATGTGGTTTGAGGAAACATGCTTGGGGAGCAATATGTTGGTGTTTCTGTTCGCCGCAGCATTTCAAGTCTTGGAGATGAGAGACTGATTAGACAGTATGAAAAAATCAATCCAGACAGTAAGGAATGCTATTGGTTATATTATTGCTTGGTCTCGATTATATGCATGTCCACTTCCATACAAGCATCAGGTATGCTCCAATTTCCATTAAGGTTTTATCATTTATGAAGATTCTTTGTAGTTTTTTAGGTCAAAATACCTAAGCCAATCGCTCCAACAACACCACAAAAGATTCATACTCCAACATGACCACAAGACATTCGTGTGGTACATGTCTTACAATTCATCGAAGAACATTTCATTGTGCACTAATCCAAAAGCTTATGTTCATGTAAACTTTTCTTTGTTCACTTTCTTTTTCACGGTATGCTAAGGCTTTAGATGTGTGCATTGCAGGATCCAGGAGCAGCTGCACATGGATTAATTTTTAAATGAACAAATATATTGAATTATGTATAGATTTTAGCTTCATAGGAAAACTTAGTTCTAGTCTGTAGGGATTTTTTATTAATTAATTATTTGTATTTTTCATATAAATGTCTGATTTGATTCAGTTGTGAACTCTACACACTTTTAAAAGATGAATTTGTTCCTACTAAATAGTCCACTGGATTTGCTACCGAGGATGCTAATTGTGCGAATACGATTATTGGTGATGTGGACTGAGGCCTTCATATAATGACATTTGATCAGACTGCACATGCATATGTGTCATGATAAAGTATTCGAATTTGAAATGCTGAAATACAAAATTGAAATAAACCAAATAATATTTAATGTAAAATAATTCATAGCGAGAGAAAAACTTGTGTATATTTAGGAATGAATATAGCGTCTCTACATAGCGTGCATAAGCATTGGGTCCATGATGAAACCTCTACTCCCTTAGAGATGTGGATGAGCGTGTATAACATAACGTCTCAGACATGTATAGAGACGATTTTGAACGTCTCAATAGAACGTCTCATGTCATGTACACACGCTTTAGCAAGCGTGTCTACATGTTTTGAGACGGTTCATGGGAAGACGCTCCAAGGACGCGTTATCAAATCGACTCTACTATTGCCTGGAGATGAAATAGCACGTCTCTAGCTATGGAATTTGATGTCTCTACATGCAGATTTTCTTGTACTGCAGAAATGCCTAGTAGTGGCGGGCGCCAAATGGCCAGCAGTGGTGGGTCAGGCTCCCAGGGGCGCCCGCCATTGACCTTCTACCACTGCTATATTGCCATTAGTGGCGGGCGGGCGGCCCGCCACTGGTATAGCGCAGTAGTGACGGGCAAGCAAACTTGCACGCCACTGGTTATCTTCCTGCAGTGGCGGGCGTGCTTGTTTGCCAGCCACAACATATTCATGCGAACGATTGGCGCATCCATGTTGCAATGGCAGGCGTATTGGCGCGTCCACCATTGATTGTTTATTCATGCGAATTAAAATTTTTCAGCCACGACACCAATTGTGCTGCCATGGATGCGTTTTGCATAAATCCAATATAAGCGCAAATGAAGCATGCATTGTATGCTTAGGCATGCAAGTTTACTAGGCAATTAGTACTCTTCATAACATCTAGTAACACTTAAGTTTGTTCCAATTAACAAACCAACATCAAAGTAACTACGAGTTCATCAGCTAGGAGATATTTGAATGGACCTTATTTCTAAATAAGATCTGCAACAACCATCATCTGGAAGTTGTTGTTCCTGCTGCTCCTTATCGTGATGAGCACTGTTGTGTCAACCATTAGTCGTCTCTTTCCCATCAGGAATTCCCGCCAGCCGACCTCATAGAACGGTATACGACCGTCTGTGTCCTTCTCGTATCGAACGCTAGTGACAGGACCTGCTGCTCCAAGACTTACTCCGGCCATGCCGGCAACAAGGATGTATGATGAGCCACAAATATAGGAGATCAATCATAGTCCCTTCGATAAGTAAGAGTATCAAACCCAACGAGGAGCAGAAGGAAATGACAAGCGGTTTTCAGCAAAGTATTCTCTGCAAGCATTGAAATTGTCGGTAACAGATAGTTTGATAGTAAGATAATTCGTAACGGGTAACAAAGGTGCAGCAAGGTGGCCCAATACTTTTTATAGCAAAGGATAAGCCTGGACAAACTCTTATGTAAAGCAAAGTGCTCCCGAGGACACATGGGAATTACTGTCAAAGTTAGTTTTCATCATGCTCATATGATTCGCGTTTGGTACTTTGATAATTAGATATGTGGGTGGAACGGTGCTTGGGTGGCGCCCTTACTTGGACAAGCCTCCCACTTATGATTAACCCCTTTCGTAAGCATCCGCAACTATAAAAGAAGAATTAAGATAAATCTAACCATAACATGAAACATATGGATCCAAATCATCCCCTTACGAAGCAACGCATAAACTAGGCTTTAAGCTTTTGTCACTCTAGAAACCCATCATCTAATTATTACTTCTCAATGCCCCTGCCGTTGTCAAACCGCGGATCTCGGTAGGGGGTCCCGAACTGTCGTCTAGGCGGATGGTAACAGGAGACAAGGGACACGAGGTTTTACCCAGGTTCGGGCCCTCTCGATGGAGGTAATACCTAATCCTGCTTGATTAATATTGATGATATGGGTAGTACAAGAGTGGATCTACCACGAGATCAAGGAGGCTAAACCCTAGAAGCTAGCCTATGGTATGATTGTTGTTCGTCCCACGGACTAAAACCCTCCGATATATAGACACCGGATAGGTTAGGGTTACAGAGTCGATTACAATGGTAGGAGATCTACATATCCGTATCGCCAAGCTTGCCTTCCACGCCAAGGAAATTCCCATCCGGACACGGGACGAAGTCTTCAATCTTGTATCTTCATAGTCCAGAGTCCGCCAACGGTGAGAGTTCGCTATCCGGACACCCCTAATCAGGATTCCTCAAGAGCCCCGAACCAGGCTTCAATGACGATGAGTCCGCGCGTTGATTGTCTTGACATTGCGAGGCGGGTTCTTCTCCAAATTCCATATACTTGTCGAATAGTGTCCGGCTTCTGATAAATGCTGCGCTCCTCAGCTTCTACGCCCAATAATGGCCATCTTCCACATGTTTGAATGAATGCGAAAAGACAGGGTATTTTTGCAATTACCCCCCTAGCCACGCAAATGAGCCGCCTATAAAAGGGGCAAGGATCTAGATCTGAGTCACACCATCCCCCTTTGCGAGCTTTCATCGGAGCGCCTCTGACCAAAGCCCATTCCATCATGGACAGTCGCGGCTCCTCTTCTCGCGCCCCAGCCCCACCAGAAATTGGGAGAGATGCTCACCCCGCATAGCGAGCTAGTTATACTCAAGCCAAGGGATTTCTTCCCCCGGCCTTCATGGTCCCGGTTCGAGCCGGACTTGCCACTTACAAGGGCGGAGAGCAAGCGGAGAGCGTCCCCGATCCCTCTAAAGGAGAGCGGGTATGCTTCATCTCTTATCTAGTAAGAGGACTCGGATTTCCAATCCATCCGTTTCTCCGGGGCTCACAGAGTTCTACGGCCTCCAGTTGCACCATCTTACTCCTGCATCTATCTTGCACATCGCGGGCTTCGTGGACCTTTGCAAACTATTCTTGGGCGTCGAGGATCATTTCGGACTGTGGAAGAGGATATTCTGCCTAGTACCCCATTCTCATGAGGGGTCAATATATCAAGTGGGCGGAGCCGAGCTATGGAGCATTAAGTCTTACAACGCATCAGACACCCTTAAAAGACTAAACTATGCGAGGGGAGCAAGTTTTGGATTACAAGCCGTAGCTGGCTGAAACAGAGCACGCAGGCTCGCGGAGATGAAGCCAAAAGGTGCCACACAACCCTACGGTGGCGGCGCAGGAGCTCTTGCCAAAGCGTAGACTTGATGAAGACGAGCAAGAGCGAGCTGCAGGAGATCAACGTCTTGACGCCTTCCCAACGGCGCCCACTGCTGCAAGAAGATGACACGTTTGAAGATCACGTCAGCAGGATGAGAGAGGAAGGATCACTCAATGGTAAGCTTGTTCCTAATATGCCAAATTTCCCAGAGTAACGCCCCCATGCAACACCACATGACACGTCGAGCGGTGCCACTAACAGTCGACAGGAGAGCGCACATCTCAGAACTAGACCTGGGATCCCAGTCCCAGCCCGCGGCCTCGCAGACCGCAATCCACGCGAACCGGGCAAGGTGGCACTGGAAAAAAACATGGTTCGCGGTCTCTGGCTCCCCGCAGACCGCACAAGGCCCGCTGGCTGGACCGTTGCATTTGGCTTTGTTGACGGACGTGGGAAGTTTGTCACGACACAGCTGCCATAAAAAGACTTTAATCTTGAGGGGCAACCTTGCTTTCCATAGCCGGGAAGCCACCTGATGGTGGGGGCCTCTAGCACTAGTGCAGAACCGGGCAATAGCACCGTTCAGAGGTTCTTTAGTGCCGGTTCCACAACCGCACTAAAGTGTGGTCACTAAAGCCCCCCTTTAGTACCGGTTCAGCACGAACCGGTGATAAAGGCCAACCACGTGGCACGAGGCAGCCGGGGCAGGAGTTTTAGTACCGGTTGGTAACACCAACCGTACTAAATGTTTGTGGGTTTTGTTTTATTTTTATTTTCAATTAAATTTGTGTTATCAATTTAATTTAGGATTGTTTTACGTTATAGTGAGTTGTAGTGGTCATCATCATCATCATCATCGCATATTAATAAATAAATAAACATTACCTGCTAAAAATCATCATATAGTCGTCATTAGTTACCAGTAGCTATTTAATCATCATAGTCATTACCGCTAGCTATCTAATCACCAACATAATCATCGAGTTCACTTTGTAACAGAAGCAAAGATATCATCGAGTTCAACATAATCATCACCAACATCGAAGTTCAGGACAATACGGACATGCATGAGAGAGGACAAGTACTAATTAATTAAGAGCATGAACTAGCTACTCCTGCTGCTCCCTCTCAGGTAGAATAGCATAGAACATGTATAGCTCTCCTGATTCATCATACTAGAGCATGCAGATGAATCTGTCTCCTTATCTTGGGTTGCGCTTCTCCTTGTTGCCCCCTAGTACTTCTCTGCGATCGTTTACAATTTTGCTCCAGTCTTTCACTATTAAGCATTCTTCGCTTTCAGAAATCCTGAATGCACTCATGTGTAATGTAGGAAATCTTGGTCGTAAGCTAACCATTGACATGCGACCTTTTGTCTCGATCCACTGAGGCACAACTGTAATCGGAAGTCCCTGTTGATGAAAGAACATCGTATAGTAATTAATATACTAAGCAATGAAAGTTTAGCTTCAAAAATAATGTATGCAAAAGATGCACTAATTAAGGACAAATAGTTAAAATCTTACCATCTTTCGATTATAGATGTGACCGTAGTTCAATACGATCACCATTGGTCGCACGTTTTGAGTACTAACATTTCTAAGTTCAGGAAAAAAATTTGTCTTGACAGTATTAAGATCCTCAAGCCATGAAACATAATGACTTATCTCCTCGCAGTTTAGTTGAGCCCCGGGGCAGTAGTAGGTCCTGTCTACCAAGCGCCGGACATGTTTGCTTGAACCGAAATAAGCTGACAATACAAATTAGTTGTCAACTATTTTTGAATAAATTGTATCAAAGACATAAACATATGCATGCATTGTTGAGAAAAACTCACATAATGGTAGAACTGGAGGCGTTTGCACATCGACCCAGAGGTCTATATTACCTTCAATATCATCTTCCGAACGAATATCAAAGGTGATAACCATATCAGGCTCAAATGCATAAGCCTTGCATAGTGCTTGCCAAGTTTTGCATTCAAAATGGGTGTATGTGTCTCCATTATATAATATGACGTTGAAAGTATACCCATGCTCCGTCTTCAAGTAAACCCTCTTTACCTCCATATCATCTATAGCACTAAAACCTATCTTATCCAAGAAAAAAATTCTTGCATGGCAGGGGATGCGCTAGTAGAATAGTGAAAATTTAAGATTATAAGTTGAAGCAAATGAAGCATAAGTCATGCTTTAAAATTATAAGTTGAAGCAAATGAAGCATAAGTTTTGCATTCAAATAATAATTGCCCTTGTGACTTACTGTATCCACTTCGAATGTCTCATTCAGCTTGATGCTGAAGCGCCTACCATCAACAAGGAAATTTCTGTCGCACAGGCCGCGCTAGTCTTCACAGTGTTCGCACATAATGAAATCTTTTTCGTCGTCAGATGACATTTCCTATATGTTCATATAGGTGAAACATTAAACACTTATTACTATCTAACATTAATTAATATGTAGCCAATTCAAATATATATCTAACTATATTCATCTCTAACAATTGACATTACTATATATTTAACTTTTCTATCTAATTCATCTAACATTCGACATTAATCTAACATTTATATAAACTCAAAATATATAAAACATTAAATAAACAGAAAAACACATTAACAAATAATATTTTAATTAGATAATCAAATCTCAGATAATGACAATTTTCTTACTAAAATAGACTAGTTATATTAATGATTCAACTAGTTCAAATCTCAAATACCTAAATAAACTAGTTCGACAATTTTCTTATTAAAATAAACTAGTTATATTAATTATTCAATTAGTTCAAATCTCATATACCTAAATAAACTAGTTCGACAATTTTCTTACTAAAAATAAACTAGTTATATTAATTATTAAACTAGTTCAAATCTCAAATACCTAAATAAACTAGTTCGACAATTTTCTTACTAAAATAAACTAGTTATATTAATTATTCAACTAGTTCAAATCTCATATACCTAAATAAACTAGTTCGACAGTTTTTTACTAAAATAAACTAGTTATATTAATTATTCAACTAGTTCAAATCTCACATACCTAGCTAATTAATATCTAATTAAATTTTCTAAAAACAGAAAATAGAAAACAGAAAATAAGTAAAAAAATGTGTGTGTGTGTATGTGTGTAGTGTGGTGTGTATATATATGTGTGTATGTGTGTATGTGTGTGTATACATGATACCATACGCCCGCCAGACGTGCGGGCGGGCGCCCAACCTGTGGTGCGAGAGACGACGGGGACTACGGCGGCGTTGGGCGGCGGCGCAAGACGAGGACTGACGACGGCGGGCGGCGGGGACAGCGACAGCGACGACAGACGACGGACGACGCAAGGCGGCGGCGACGTGATCGGGCGCGCGCGATGTCACGAGAGGTTGGAGACGAAGTGGGGAGATGTAACTGAAAATTTCGTAAGTGCTATATATATAGGTTGGGCCTTTAGTACCGGTTGGAGGCGGGAAGAGCAGGCCTTTAGTACCGGTTGGTAGCTCCAACCGGTACTAAAGGGTGATCTTTAGTACCGGTTGGAGCCACCAACCGGTACTAAAGGCCTCGCGCTGCCACCCCAAAGTTTAGTCCCACCTTGCCGGGCGAAGGGCAGCCGCACTGGTTTATAAACCCAGCCGCGGCTACCCCATCAAACTCCTCTATATAGCAGGCTTGTGGGCGTAAACTCTGCGCGCTGCCCTGTGAGTCTGCTGGGCCTTTAAGGCTTGTAATTACACACCTGTGGCCTATCAGGCCCACAGGGCAGCGCCCCAATTTTTTTCTTTTCAGCTTTATTTTCTTCTATTTATTTCTGCGTAGTTTTTGTATAGTTCTTTCTTTTCTGTTATATTTATTTTCTTCTATTTATTTGTGAGTAGTTTTTCATCTAGTTTGCCAAAATTCAACATTTTCAGAGTTCATTTTGTAGTGATTTTCAATTTCACGGTCATTTTGTAAACGATTGAAAAATAGCAAATATTTTTTTTCTTTTCTGCTTTATTTTTTCTTTTATTTATTTCTGAGTAGTTTTTTCTTTTCTGCTATATTTATTTTCTTCTATTTATTTCTGAGTAGTTTTTTTATATAGTTTTTTTCTTTTCAGCTATAGTTTTTCTTCTTTTCTGCTATTTTTTCTTTTCTGCAAAACTTGATGGTCAAAGTCTGGAGTTATAACTTAAAAAAAAGAAATGGCGACGTGCAATTAGTTTTTGCCATAACAGAAGATGTCCGGAGTTGTAATAAGTTATTAAAAATAAAAAAGAGGTGCAATGCTCGTTAATTTGCTTCAAGCCTTTCGGAATAGTGTAAACTGCACTGCGCATAGCTCCGTGCAGTCTACCTTATTCCTGAAGGCTTGAAGCTAAGCAACGTGAGCATTGAGCCTCTTCTTCATCGTCTCTGCACTCAGGGCTTATAAACCGCTCCTAGTCCCTCTCAGTTCGCGAGGTGGGACTAAAAAACAGCTTACGTCCGGTTCATCCATGAACCGGTACTAAAGGTGCTCGTGGGGCCCCAGCCTTACCTGACACAACCTCATTAGTACCAGTTTGTGGCACGAACCTGTGCTAAAGGTTCGCCATGAACCGGTACTAAAGAGCTCCTCCCGCCTAGCAGTTGGAACCGATACTAAAGAGCTCCTCCCGCCTAGCAGTTGGAACCGATACTTAAGAGCCTCCCGCCTAGCAGTTGAATGGTGCATACTGAATGCACAAAAAGTCTGGACTTGTAATAAGTTTAAAAAAATGAAATGCCTTTGTAACAGATGAGTTTAATTTCGTCATAAACCCGAATACTTCAAAGAGATTGTCCAGTTTGTAAACGGTGCATCAAGTTTTGCCGTAACCCTCTCTACTTTTTGAACATGATATGTGGGTAAAATGATGATACCATGCCAAGTTTCAACTTTTTCAGAGTTCATTTGTAGTGCTTTTCAATTTCCAGGTCATTTAGTTCTCAAAACAAATTATTAAATGCATGAAAAATAGCAAATGAAGGCATAAACAGTTGAAAGTTGATGGTGTCGCTTTGAATGGTGCATACTTAACGCAAAAAATATAAGAGCATTTAGATCATGATCTTATATTTCTTTACAGTCTAAATTGTCAATATGATCTTATAACATAAAAAATACCTTGATCATCAATGATCTTTGTGTGTACAATCTGAATTGTCAATATGAGTCATCAACGATTTATAAACCGATGAAGACTCATATTGCGGCCACAAATTCTACACATAGAGTTCAATGAAGACCAAGTGCTTGTGATAGCTAGTTTGAGAAATAACATATTTAAGGTGGTAAAAGGCTTGTTAGGGGAGCGAGGTGGGACTAAAAACAGCTTGCCATAACCTCATTAGTACCGGTTCGTGGTACGAACCGGCACTAAATGGTGATGGTGGGGCCATAGCTCGACCGCAGGTGACACAGCCTCTTTAGTACCGGTTCGTGGCATGAACCGGTACTAAAGGTTCGCCACGAACCGGTGCTATTGATCGCCGCCACGAACCGGCACTAGTGTACACATTAGTGCCGGCTGTAATTCAAACCGGCACTATTGTGCTTCACGTTTGACCCTTTTTCTACTAGTGTAGCAAGAGCTCGGTATAGGGAGTTTACGGAGAACTTGCCAGAGGCGTTGAGGTGCCACGACACAACATCCGGGCCTTGGGTTAAAGCCACCCCCTCAACAAGAATCAACAGGTTTCCCAAACTTGTCCTCTTCGGGCCGGTGAGTTCGCGGCGGAACAGCAGCACCGACGGGGACTCAGCCATAGCTTGAGCCACAAAGATGCTTGGTTCAAGCGCTATGTTAAACGAGACTCCAAACATGGACCAAAGGGGTTGCTCACCAATCCAGAGGTCCAACCAGAAGCGAGTTGAGCACTCGTCTTTGACCAGAAACTTCGCCCCCATGGCGAAGTTTGGTTTAAGTTCCTGAATAGAGTTCCAGAAGGGAGACCCCCTCCCTGTGTCCGCAAAGAAGTTGCCCATAGGGAAGTATTTGGCTCTGAGTAGGTCTGCCCAAAGCCCAGTTTCCCTTTGAGACAACTTCTAGATCCATTTGCACATGAGCGCCACGTTCATCAACCTGTAATTCATCACCCCCGGTCCCCCCTGGGACTTGGGACGGCACACGACCGTCCATTTGACGAGGTGGTATTTCCATTTGGGACCGGCTCCTTCCCAAAAGAACCGGGACCGGGGTGTGTCGAGCTTTGCGTGCACACCGTCGGCTAACAGAAACAAGCCCATGATAAACATGGGTATACTACTAGGGAAAACCTTATACACAGAACTTTTGCAGTAGCGAGGGTCAAAAAAGCACGCTGGTGCTAAGTAGCAGTAGCGAGCCTGAGCAAACCGCGCTGCAGATAAAGTTCTAGCGGTAGCGCGTCTTGCTCTAAACACGTTACTACTAAAATTCCCACGGCTTAGCCGATAGGCTACACATAGTAGTAGCGACCTATAACGAACCGCGCTACCGCTACTTTATTTGTAGCAACGCGTTTTAATCTAAACTCGCTACTGCTAAAAGATATAAAATTAAATGGAATGAAAATAGAAAGGTAATTGAAAATGAAAGAAATAGAATAAGGTGAAAGGAAAAAAATAAAATGTGAATAAAACTAAATGAAAAAGGGGAAAAAAGAGAAAGGAGTAGCAGTAGCGTGTATCCCAGAACGCGCTGTAGCTATCGTAGCAACAGCGCTCTTCCTGGAACGTGCTACTGCTACTTCTGACTTAACCACGGGATTCGTCCTTCCCCACGGCCACTTCCCCCAAATCCAACTCTCCACTCTCGCCGCCGTCGCCGTCGGCCGCAAGACTCAAGACACCCTCTACGCCACCCCGACCCCAGATTCAACGTCGCCCCCGCCCCCGACCTCAACGCCGCCCCGGACCCCAACCTCGACGCCGCCATCCACCGCACGCCCGAGCCCCGACCCTGACCTCGACGCCGCCCTGCCCCTCCCTTGTCGCAGGCACCCGAGGTGAGCACGCCTGCTCCTCCCTCTCCCCTACCTCTGCTTAGGGTTTCTTCATATTTTAGTTGCATCAAATTAGTTAGGGTTCATGTAAGAGTGAAAACAAGTTGGATGCGGATGCGGCTCAAATGAGTTAGGGTTCATGTAATGGTGGAAACGAATCAAATTTCTAAGATGAATCATAAAACGAGTAAAATTTGACCACTTATTTCACTTTATAGTTGGATAATTGGAATATCTGCTACGACTTTCCACCCCTATAGGTTCATCAAATTAGATGGTAATTAGGGCAGTAGTTCCTAGGTACTAATTAGTAAGTAAGAACTAGGTACTAATTAGGTACTAGAATATTTTTATTTATAGTAAGTTTATTTCTAGTAAGAACTAGTTGAATTAATAGAACTAGTTAGTAAGAACTGTTGGGGAACGTAGTAATTTCAAAAAATTTCCTACGCTCACGCAAGATCATGGTGATGGCATAGCAACGAGAGGGGAGAGTATTGTCCACGTACCCTCGTAGACCGTAAGCGGAAGCGTTATGACAACGCGGTTGATGTAGTCGTACGTCTTCACGATCCGACCGATCCAAGTACCGAACGTACGGCACCTCCGAGTTCAGCACACGTTCAGCTCGATGACGATCCCCGGACTCCGATCCAGCAAAGTGTCGGGGATGAGTTCCGTCAGCATGACGGCGTGGTGACGATGATGATGCTCTACCGGCGCAGGGCTTCGCCTAAACTCCGCGATGATATGACCGAGGTGGAATATGGTGGAGGGGGGCACCGCACACGGCTAAGGAACGATCCGTAGATCAACTTGTGTGTTCTGGGGTGCCTCCTGCCCCCGTATATAAAGGAGGGAGGGGGAGGTGCGGCCGGCCCCCATGGGGTGCGCCTGGAGGAGTCCTACTCACACCGGGAGTAGGACTCCCCCCTCTTGCCTTGTTGGAGAAGGAAAGGGGGGAGGGGAAAGAGGAAGGGGGGCGCCGCCCCCCTCTCCTTGTCCTATTCGGACTAGGGGGGGAGGGGGCGCGCGGCCTGCCCTGGCCGGCCCTCCTCTTCTTCCTCATGGCCCACTAAGGCCCAATATCCCCCGGGAGGGTTCCGGTAACCCCCCGGTGTTTCGGTAAAATCCCGATTTCACCCGGAACCATTCCGATATCCAAATATAGGCTTCCAATATATCAATCTTTATGTTTCGACCATTTCGAGACTCCTCGTCATGTCCGTGATCATATCCGGGACTCCGAACAAACCTCGGTACATCAAAACTTATAAACTCATAAGAAAACTGTCATCGTAACGTTAAGCGTGCGGACCCTACGGGTTCGAGAACTGTGTAGACATGACCTAGAACTATTCTCGGTCAATAACCAATAGCGGAACTTGCATGCCCATATTGGTTCCTACATATTCTACGAAGATCTTTATCGGTCAAACCGCATTACGACATACATTGTTCCCTTTGTCATCGGTATGTTACTTGCCCGAGATTCGATCGTCGGTATCCAATACCTAGTTCAATCTCGTTACCGGCAAGTCTCTTTACTCGTTCCGTAATACATCATCTCGTAACTAACTTATTAGTTGCAATGCTTGCAAGGCTTATGTGATGTGTATTACCGAGAGGGCCCAGAGATACCTCTCCGACAATCGGAGTGACAAATCCTAATCTCGAAATACGCCAACCGAACATGTACCTTTGGAGACACCTGTAGTACTCCTTTATAATCACCCAGTTACGTTGTGACGTTCAGTAGCACCCAAAGTGTTCCTCCGGTAAACGGGAGTTGCATGATCTCATAGTTACAGGAACATGTATAGGTCATGAAGAAAGCAATAGCAATATACTAAACGATCAAGTGCTAGGCTAACGGAATGGGTCATGTCAATCACATCATTCTCCTAATGATGTGATCCCATTAATCAAATAACAACACATGTCTATGGTTAGGAAACATAACCATCTTTGATTAATGAGCTAGTCAAGTAGAGGCATACTAGTGACTATATGTTTGTCTATGTATTCACACATGTATCATGTTTTTGGTTAATAAAATTCTAGCATGAATAATAAACATTTATCATGATATGAGGAAATAAATAATAACTTTATTATTGCCTCTAGGGCATATTTCCTTCAGTCTCCCACTTGCACTAGAGTCAATAATCTAGATTACACAAGAATGATTCTAACACCCATGGAGTCTTGGTGCTGATCATGTTTTGCTCGTGGAAGAGGCTTAGTCAACGGTCTGCAACATTCAGATCCGTATGTATCTTGCAAATCTCTATGTCTCCCACCGGACTTGGTCCCGGATGGAATTGAAGCGTCTCTTGATATGCTTGGTCCTCTTGTGAAATCTGGATTCCTTTGCCAAGGCAATTGCACCATATTGTCACGAAGATCTTCATTGGTCCCGATGCACTAGGTATGACACCTAGATCGAAATGAACTCTTTCATCCAGACTCCTTCATTTGCTGCTTCGAAGCAGCTATGTACTCCGCTTCACATGTAGATCCCGCCACGACGCTTTGTTTAGAACTGCACCAACTGACAGCTCCACCGTTTAATAAAAACACGTATCCGGTTTGCGATTTAGAATCGTCCGGACCAGTGTCAAAGCTTTCATCGACGTAACCATTTACGACTAGCTCTTTGTCACCTCCATATACGAGAAACATATCCTTAGTCCTTTTCAGGTATTTCAGGATGTTCTTGACCGCTGTCCAGTGATCCACTCCTGGATTACTTTGGTACCTTCCTGCCAAGCTTATTGCTAAGCATACGTCAGGTCTGGTACACAGCATTGCATACATGATAGAGCCTATGGCTGAAGCATAGGGAACATCTTTCATTTTCTCTCTATCTTCTGTTGTGGTCGGGCATTGAGTCTGACTCAATTTCACACCTTGTAACACAGGTAAAAATCCTTTCTTTGCCTGATCCATTTTGAACTTTTTCAAAACTTTATCAAGGTATGTGCTTTGTGAAAGTCCAATTAAGCGTCTTGATCTATCTCTATAGATCTTGATGCCCAATATGTAAGCAGCTTCACCGAGGTCTTTCATTGAAAAACTTTTATTCAAGTATCCTTTTATGCTATCCAGAAATTCTATATCATTTCCAATCAATAATATGTCGTCCACATATAATATCAGAAATGCTACTGAGCTCCCACTCACTTTCTTGTAAATACAGGCTTCTCCAAAAGTCTCAGATAAAACCATATGCTTTGATCACACTATCAAAGCGTTTATTCCAACTCCGAGAGGTTGCACTGCACCATAAATTGATCGCTGGAGCTTGCACACTTTTTAGCACCTTTTGGATCAACAAAACCTTCTGGTTGCATCATATACAACTCTTCTTCTAGAAATCCATTCAAGAATGCAGTTTTACATCCATTTGCCAAATTTCATAATCATAAAATGCAGCAATTGCTAACATGATTCGGACAGACATAAGCATCGCTACGGGTGAGAAAGTCTCATCGTAGTCAACCCTTGAACTTGTCGAAAACCTTTCGCAACAAGTCGAGCTTTATAGACAGCTACATTACCAGCAGCGTCGGTCTTCTTTTTAAAGATCCATTTATTCTCAATGGCTTGCCGATCATCGGGCAAGTCAACCAAAGTCCATACTTTGTTCTCATACATGGATCCCATCTCAGATTTCATGGCTTCCAGCCATTTTGCGGAATCTGGGCTCACCATCGCTTCTTCATAGTTTGTAGGTTCGCCATGGTCAAGTAACATGACTTCCGAATAGGATTACCGTACCACTCAGTGCGGATCTTACTCTAGTTGACCTCGTGAGTTCAAGTAGAAACTTGATCTGAAGTTTCATGATCAATATCACTAGCTTCCTCACTAATTGGTGTAGTTGTCACAGAACCGTTCTTGTGATGAACTATTTTCCAATAAGGGAGCAGATACAGTTATCTCAATCAAGTTCTACTTTCCTCCCACTCACTTCTTTCGAGAGAAACTCTTTTTCTAGAAAGGATCCGAATTTAGCAACGAAAATCTTGCCCTCAGATCTGTGATAGAAGGTGTACCCAATAGTCTCTTTTGGGTATCCTATGAAGACACATTTCTCCGATTTAGGTTCGAGCTTATCTGGTTGAAGTTTCTTCACATAAGCATCGCAGCCCCAAACTTTAAGATACGACAACTTTGGTTTCTTGCTAAACCATAGTTCATAAGGTGTCGTTTCAACGGATTTTGATGGTGCCCTATTTAACGTGAATGCGGCCGTCTCTAAAGCATAACCCCAAAACGATAGCGGTAAATCAGTAAGAGACATCATAGATCGCACCATATCTAGTAAAGTACGATTACGACGTTCGGACACACCATTTCGCTGTGGTGTTCCGGGTGGCGTGAGCTGCGAAACTATTCCGCATTGTTTCAAATGCAAACCAAACTCGTAACTCAAATATTCTCCTCCACGATCAGATCGTAGAAATTTTATTTTCTTGTTACGATGATTTTCCACTTCACTCTGAAATTCTGTGAACTTTTCAAATGTTTCAGACTTATGTTTCATCAAGTAGATATACCCATATCTGCTCAAATCATCTGTGAAGGTGAGAAAATAACGATACCCGCCGTGTGCCTCAACATTCATTGGACCACAAACATCAGTATGTATGATTTCCAACAAATCAGTTGCTCGCTCCATAGTTCCGGAGAACGGCGTTTTAGTCATCTTGCCCATGAGGCACGGTTCGCAAGTACCAAGTGATTCATAATCAAGTGATTCCAAAAGCCCATCAGTATGGAGTTTCTTCATGCGTTTTACAATCGATATGACCCAAACGGCAAGTGCCACAAATAAGTTGCACTATCATTATCAACTATGTATCTTTTGGCTTCAACACTATGAATATGTGTATTACTACTATCGAGATTCAATAAAAATAGACCACTCTTCAAGGGTGCATGACCATAAAAGATATTATTCATATAAATAGAACAACCATTATTCTCTGACTTAAATGAATAACCGTCTCGCATCAAACAAGATCCAGATATAATGTTCATGCTTAACGCTGGCACCAAATAACAATTATTTAGGTCTAAAACTAATCCCGATGGTAGATGTAGAGGTAGCGTGCCGACCGCGATCACATCGACTTTGGAACCATTTCCCACGCGCATCGTCACCTCGTCCTTAGCCAATCTTCGCTTAATCCGTAGTTCCTATTTCGAGTTGCAAATATTAGCAACAGAACCAGTATCAAATACCTAGGTACTACTGCGAGTATTAGTAAGGTACACATCAATAACATGTATATCACATATACCTTTGTTCACTTTGCCATCCTTCTTATCCGCCAAATACTTGGGGCAGTTCCGCTTCAAAGTCGATCGCTTGCAAGAAAAGCACTCGATCTCGTGCTTAGGTCCAGACTTGGGTTTCTTCTCTTGAGCAGCAACTTGTTTGCTGTTCTTCTTGAAGTTCCTTCTTCTTCCCTTTGCCCTTTTCTTGAAACTGGTGGTCTTGTTAACCATCAACACTTGATGCTCCTTTTGATTTCTACTTCGCTGCTTTTAGCATTGCGAAGAGCTCGAAATAGACTTGTCCATCCCTTGCATATTATAGTTCATCACGAAGCTCTTGTAGCTTGGTGGCAGTGATTGAAGAATTCTGTCAATGACACTATCATCAGCAAGATTAACTCCCAGTTGAATCAACTGATTATTATACCCAGACATTTTGAGTATGTGTTCACTGACAGAACTATTCTCCTCCATCTTGCAGCTATAGAACTTATTGGAGACTTCATATCTCTCAATCCGGGCATTTGCTTGAAATATTAACTTCAACTCCTGAAACATCTCATATGCTCCATGACGTTCAAAACGTCGTTGAAGGCCCGGTTCTAAGCCGTAAAGCATGGCACACTGAACTATCGAGTAGTCATCAGCTTTGCTCTGCCAGACGTTCTTAACGTCGTCAGTTGCATCAGCAGCAGGCCTGGCACCCAGCGGTGCTTCCAGGACGTAATTCTTCTGTGCAGCAATGAGGATAATCCTCAGATTACGGACCCAGTCCGTGTAATTGCTACCATCATCTTTCAACTTTGCTTTCTCAAGGAACGCATTAAAATTCAACGGAACAACAGCACGAGCCATCTATCTACAGTAAACATAGACAAGCAAAATACTATCAGGTACTAAGTTCATGATAAATTTAAGTTCAATTAATCATATTACTTAAGAACTCCCACTTAGATAGACATCTCTCTAGTCATCTAAGTGATTACGTGATCCAAATCAACTAAACCATGTCCGATCATCACGTGAGATGGAGTAGTTTCAATGGTGAACATCACTATGTTGATCATATCTACTATATGATTCACGGTCGACCTTTCGGTCTCCGTGTTCCGAGGCCATATCTGTATATGCTAGGCTCGTCAAGTTTGACCTGAGTATTCCGCGTGTGCAACTGTTTTGCATCCGTTGTATTTGAACGTAGAGCCTATCACACCCGATCATCACGTGGTGTCTCAAAGACGAAGAACTTTCGCATACGGTGCATACTCGGGAGAACACTTCTTGATATTTAGTGAGAGATCATCTTATAATGTTACCGTCAATCAAAGCAAGATAAGATGCATAAAGGATAAACATCACATGCAATCAATATAAGTGATATGATATGGCCATCATCATCTTGTGCTTGTGATCTCCATCTCCGAAGCACCGTCGTGATCACCATCGTCACTGGCGCGACACCTTGATCTCCATCGTAGCATCGTTGTCGTCTCGCCAACTATTGCTTCTACGACTATCGCTACCGCTTAGTGATAAAGTAAAGCAATTACATGGCGTTTGCATTTCATACAATAAGCGACAACCATATGGCTCCTGCCATTGCCGATAACTCGGTTACAAAACATGATCATCTCATACAATAAAATATAGCATCACGTCTTGACCATATCACATCACAACATGCCCTGCAAAAACAAGTTAGGCGTCCTCTACTTTGTTGTTGCAAATTTTACGTGGCTGCTACGGGCTGAGCAAGAACCGTTCTTACCTACGCATCAAAACCACAACGATATTTTGTCAAGTTGGTGCTGTTTTAACCTTCGCAAGGACGGGCGTAGCCACACTCAGTTCAACTAAAGTGAGAGAGACAGACACCCGCCAGTCACCTTTAAGCAACGAGTGCTCGCAGCGGTGAAACCAGTCTCGCGTAAGCGTCTGGCGTAATGTCGGTCCGGCCGCTTCATCTCACAATACCGCTGAACCAAAGTATGACATGCTGGTAAGCAGTATGACTTGTATCGCCCACAACTTACTTGTGTTCTACTCGTGCATATGACATCTACGCATAAAACCAGGCTCGGATGCCACTGTTGTGGAACGTAGTAATTTCAAAAAATTTCCTACGCTCACGCAAGATCATGGTGATGGCATAGCAACGAGAGGGGAGAGTATTGTCCACGTACCCTCGTGAGACCGTGGCGCGAAGCGTTATGACAACGCGGTTGATGTAGTCGTGCGTCTTCACGATCCGACCGATCCAAGTACCGAACGTCGGCACCTCCGAGTTCAGCACACGTTCAGCTCGATGGCGATCCCGGACTCGATCCAGCAAAGTGTCGGGGATGAGTTCCGTCGACAAGACGATGGCGTGGTGGCGATGATGATGCTCTACGGCGTGGGCTTCGCCTAAACTCATGACGATATGACCGAGGTGGAATATGGTGGAGGGGCACCGCACGGCTAAGGAACGATCCGTAGATCAACTTGTGTGTTCAGGGTGCCCCTGCCCCGTATATAAAGGAGGGAAGGGAGGTGCGGCCGCCCCCATGGGGTGCGCTGGAGGAGTCCTACTCCCACCGGAGTAGGACTCCCCTCTGCCTTGTTGGAGAAGGAAAGGGGAGGGAAAGAGGAAGAAGGCGCCGCCTCTCTCCTGTCCTATTCGGACTAGGGGAGGGGGCACGCGCCTGTCCCGCCGGCCCTCCTCTTCTCCCTCATGGCCCACTAAGGCCCAATATCCCCGGGGGTTCCGTAACCCCGGTGTTCCTAAAAAATCCGATTTCACCCGAACCATTCCGATATCCAAATTTAGGCTTCCAATATATCAATCTTTATGTTTCGACCATTTGAGACTCCTCGTCATGTTCGTGATCACATCCGGACTCGAACAAACTTCGTACATCAAAACTTATAAACTCATAATAAAACTGTCATCGTAACGTTAAGCGTGCGGACCCTACGGGTTCGAGAACTATGTAGACATGACCTAGAACTATTCTCGGTCAATAACCAATAGCGGAACCTGGATGCCCATATTGGTTCCTACATATTCTACGAAGATCTTTATCGGTCAAACCGCATAACGACATACGTTGTTCCCTTTGTCATCGGTATGTTACTTGCCCGAGATTCGATCGTCGGTATCCAATACCTAGTTCAATCTCGTTGTCGGCAAGTCTCTTTACTCGTTCTGTAATACATCACCTCGTAACTAACTTATTAGTTGCAATGCTTGCAAGGCTTATGTGATGTGTATTACCGAGAGGGCCCAGAGATACCTCTCCGACAATCGGAGTGACAAAACCTAATCTCGAAATATGCCAACCCAACATGTACCTTTGGAGACACCTGTAGTACTCCTTTATAATCACCCGATTCGTTGTGGACGTTTGGTAGCACCAAAGTGTTCCTCCGTAAACGGAGTTGCATAATCTCATAGTTACAGGAACATGTATAGGTCATGAAGAAAGCAATAGCAATATACTAAGCGATCAAGTGCTAGGCTAACGGAATGGGTCATGTCAATCACATCATTCTCCTAATGATGTGATCCCATTAATCAAATAACAACACATGTCTATGGTTAGGAAACATAATCATCTTTGATTAATGAGCTAGTCAAGTAGAGGCATACTAGTGACTATATGTTTGTCTATGTATTCACACATGTATCATGTTTCCGGTTAATACAATTCTAGCATGAATAATAAACATTTATCATGATATGAGGAAATAAATAATAACTTTATTATTGCCTCTAGGGCATATTTCCTTCAAGAGCTTGTTGCTATTTTTTAGTTAAAGCAATTTTTCCCGCCTCGACATGGACGATGCCTATCCCGCATCCTCGTCGTCGAGTCGGCGGAGGACGACACCTGCTTGACCAGATGGGCCATGTCCGGGACTGGGCTCCGCCGGGGTGGTACTGGGAGGCGCTACATAACGGGGGGCGCAGGTTGGTGAGGAGCCAGCCTGTCGTTGACCCGAACCTTCTTTGGTAGCGGTCGCGTGGGCCAGTGATGGTCCAGAGGCTCGAGGATTCCGCGGAGGTGGTGCATCACCGTGTCAGTGAGGAGGACGCGCATGTCCGTCGCTACTTGTTTGCGTTGGAGCACAGGTTCTCCAATACCTGGCAGGTTCTCCAGGGATCTCACTGGAGCTATGATCCCGTGATGGTTCCTTCTCTGTGGGTGTCCACCGCCCGCGCCGATACCCGTCGTGTGCTAGGGTTTTAGTTGTATTAGTGATGTTATATGTATGATACTATTCGTGATGTATTAGTGATAATATTCGACGATGTACGGACGCATGAGATGATTTACTTTTGCTTATTGAATGCATGCTAATTTGAGTCCGATAAGATATTTTGAAATGTATATCTTGTGTTGCTCAATATCCAAGTGGCCGGTCATGTTTGCAGGTTACACCTCCTAGTGGCCTATGTTTTGCCGGAGTGTTGATTCATTTCCGTTCCGGCAAATTTCAGGCGCTCGATATGTCCTATTTTAGCAAAGGTCATGCGGGATTTTTCGGTGAATTTTGGCATGACTTGTGCCAGAATATGTAGGAATTATCTAGTGCCCCGGATTTGTGAGTTGAGTATCCTGGTAGTTGTCTTCGATCGATTTTCAATTAATGTTTGAACTATGAACATAGGAAATGTCTGACGACGAAAAGGATTTCGGTATTTGCAAATACTGCAAAGACGAGCGCGGCCTGTGCGGCGGAATCTTCCTAGATGATGATAGGCGCTTCAGCATCAAGCTGGACGAGAACTTCGAAGTGGATACAGTAAGTCACAACGACAAGTCTTTTTTCCTAATTAAGCATGACATTTGCTTCAACTTATTTTTTTTACTATTCTACTAGTGTATCCCCTGCCATGCAAGAGTTTTTGTATTGGATAAGATAGTTTTCAGTCATACTACGGAGGTAAAGAAAGTTTACTTGAAGACCGAGCATGGTTATATTTTCCATGCAAAATTACACAATTCAGACGACTACACCTATTTTGGATGCAAAACATGGCGAGCACTATGCAAGACTTATGCATTTGAGCCTGATATGGTTATCACCTTTGATATTCGTCCGGAAGATGATATTGAAGGTAATATCGACATCTGGGTCGATGTGCAGACGCCTCCAGTTATACCATTATGTAAGTTTCTCAACCATATTTATGTCTTTGATATTGTTTATTCAAAAATAGTTGACAACTAATTTGTATTGTCAGCTTATTTCAGTGCAAGCAAACATGTCCAGCGCTTGGTAGACAGGACATACTACTGTCCCGGGGCTGAACTCAACTGCGAAGAGCTAAGTCATTATGTTTCATGGCTTGCGGATCTTGATACTATCAAGACAAATTTTCTTCCTGCATTTAGAAATGTTAGTACTGAAAACATGCGACCAATAGTGTACGTAATGAACTACGGTCACATCTATTTAGGAAGGATGGTAAGATTTTTACTATTTGTCCTTAGTGCATCTTTTCCATACATTATTTTTGAAGCTAAACTTCATTGCTAAGTATGCTACCATACGATGTTCTTCAACAGGGACTCCCGATGAATGTTGTGCCTTATGGGATCGAGACTAAAGGTACCATGAGTATTATTAGCTTACGGCCAAGATATCCTACAGATTACTTTAGTGCATTGAAGATCAGCGACGGATGCTTAATAGTGCAAGACTGGACCAAATATGTGATGGGGGAGCGCAGAGAAGTACTAGGGGGCAGCAAACAGATGCGCTACCCATGATTAGGATACAGGTTCATCTGCATGCTCCAACTTGATCAAGGAGGAGAGCTACACATGTTTTATGTTATTTTACCTAAGAGAGAGCAGCAGGAGTGATTAGCTAGCTAGAAATGAGTTTGAGGATGATGATGTGCTACACTATTATTATGATGATAAAATAGCTAGTGTTGATGGTAATGACCATGATGATTATTATTAGCTAGTGTTAGTGGTGATTAAATAAATACTGTTGGTGGTAATGACTATGATGATGATTAAATAGCTTGTGTTGGCGGATTAGATTCAAGTGGAGGCAACATGGGGTGGTGCACATCGAAAGTACTACTAGTCCAAACTAGATCAAGTTTGGATTAGTATTATACTTTTGACATGCACCACATATTGCCTCCACTTGAACCTAATCCACCTTCATTTGACACACTGTTATGGACATAATGATGTAAACCTCATAACTGGTATTGTACCAATATTTGTACGATGGCGCATAAATACACTAAAAATAAAAATAAATAAAAAGAATACTAGTAGCGATGGAGAGAAAACACGCTGCCAGTAGTTACTTTAGCAGTAGCGTGGGATTGAACAAACGCTGCAGCTATTTGTCCTAGCAGTAGCGCATGAGGGCACGCGCTACTGCTAAGCAATAGTTGTAGCGCCTTATTAGTAGCGCACCTGCCCGCGCTACTGATACACCTAAAACCCGCGCTGCTGCTAGCCTTTTCCCTAATAGTGTAGCGAGGATAGACTAGAATCTGTAAGGATTAGTCGCGCTCCCGACGACATGAATCTACCTTGCCATGGCCCAACCCGGACCGCTACCGTGTTGCAGGGGGGGGGGGGCAGTCTTGAATGGTAGGAGCCCGATCCCCTATTGGTAGCCCGTGGTATTGAAATGGGAGAGTGCCCAATTTACAGTTGAGCAGATCTGCCACTTCCTGGCCCTCGGCCGGCCAAACCCCCATGGAAATCACTTCACATTTGTGGAAGTTGATTTTAAGGCCGGACATAAGCTCGAAGCTCAAAAGGATAGCTTTGATCATAGCTATGCTATGCTTGTCTGCCTCAAACAGCAGCATTGTATCATCTGCATACTATAGATGAGAAACACTGCCCAGAATCCATTGGTTGGCCACCCCCCTTAGATGGCCGTCCGAGCTCTATCCAACATTGCAGCCAGGGCATCGGCCACAAAGTTGAATAGCAGCGGGGAAGAAGGGTCGCCCTGACGCAGTCCCCGCTTGTTGCGAAAGTAGTGGTCTACTTCGCCGTTTACCGCTACTGCCGTTTGGCCCCCCGAGACCAGTTGCAGCATGCGGTGGACCCAACCAGACGAGAACCCTCTTCCCAAGAGGGCCTGTCTAAGGAAGTCCCAGTTAACACGGTCATACGCTTTTTCGAAATCAACTTTTAGAAGAATCGATGGTTGCCGCGTTCGTTTGAGCGAGTGTCCGATCTCAAGAATGTCGATGGGCCCCTCCAGAATGTTGCGACCTCTAATGAACGCGGACTGATGTCTACTAATAATACGATGAGCTACCGGAATCAACCACGTGGAGCAGGTTTTAGAACATATTTTAAAAGGAACACTGACCAGTGCAATGGGTCTAAACTGCCTTATATTATCCGCACCCTGCACTTTAGGGATGAGGGAGAGGATCCCAAAGTTGAAGCGGGAGATATCCACTTCTCCACGCATAAAACCGTTGCACACCCCGAAAATCTGGCCCTGGACGAGAGGCCAGAAACGTTTGAACATGGCCACAGGCCAGTCATCCGGGCCGTGGGCCGTGTCTGACTTCATGCCGTGGACGGCTGTGTCGATTTCCTGAAGAGTGAAAGCGAGGCTCAACTCCTTGTTCTCGGTGTCTGACACCCTACACGACGGGTCCCACAGATCCGTGCGTAGGCGTGCCGATGGGGGTTCACAGGTGCCCATCAGTTGGATGAAAAACTGGTGCACGTGGCGCATGATGTCTCCTTGACGCAACAGGAGCCCCTGCTCCAATTGAAGTCTAAGGATAGTGCACTTGCGTCAACGGCCATTTGCGTAGGCGTGGAAATACTTCGTGCTCGTGTCGCCTTTCAAGGTCTACTTGAGCCCCCCTCTCCTACGCCAGTATTCTTCCTCACTCCGAAGAAGTGCTTCAACCTGTCCCTCCATGTCGTAGCGATGCGCCCATTCTTATGTGAACTAGGGCATAGGTGGGTAACTTATTCCAAGTTTCGGTGGTGAAAGATTGTTGATTACATCTAACAAAAGTCATTTATTAACGCATAGGTGGTTTTATACCCTGATTTCCAACATACTCCGACTTCTAGGCTTCGTTGGTTAACAAGGTTCCCAGCCAGGGACCCCAACCTGCACCTGGGTTATTATCGCAGCCCAAAAGTCAGGGAGAGAGCATCATTTGTCTTTCAGAGGGCAGCAACATGAAGACGTTTTCTCGTTGTCTAACCTGACTTAAAAAAAATAGACTGACTTATCCATACGACCCTTTTAACTAAAAAAGGTAAGCTAGCTAGGGAGTTCCATTTCCATTCCAGGGATAAGATGGCATAGGATGGGAGGAGTCGATTAATTCAGACTAACGATCCATGTCTGCTAACAGCTGAGATCTATCACAACAAAGTCACGGGTCACAACTGAGATCTACTTCCTCTATCTCATAATATAACTTTTTTTATATTAGTATAGTGTCAAAAACGTTCTTATATTATGGTACGGAGGGAGTATCAATAATCAAAGGAGTATACCCACATAAACGCCGGCGCTCATGGCCTCGCGCAGCAGTCGATCTCTCGATGGTACGTAGACTCTGGGCACTGGGGCTGGAAGTGGCCTAGCTCGCACGTGACTTGCCCTCCCTCGCGGGTGGTTCCTTATAGCTTGATCCATGTGATGACTGTTCTCTGCAATGAACCACAACATGTCCATGGACTTCATTGAGAATTTAGTGAATGCACTACAAACCAAGAAATGGCATAGCGAGAACTGAGCAGCTCGAAAAGCGGCGCAGCAGTCGTTGGTGTGGCCCGCTCCGCCGCGGGCGCCGCAGCGAGCCACGTTGGAGGAGTCAAAGCCGGCGGGGTGGTGCAGTGGGCCTCCAAGTGGCCTGTGCCGTCGCACGGCGAGTCGACGCAGTGGTTCCTGGGATGGGTGCAGGAGCCGCACGCCGAGCACATCAAGGAGGACATGAGGGAGGCGGGAGGCCGGACCGCCGGAACGTAGAGGGGCGAAGGGTCTGAAAAGCCAGGCACGGAGATGAGCTGAACCGATCGATCCTTTGGTTTGATGCGTTTATATATATAGAGCATTCTTGCGACCAGCGGTGGGTCCAACTGGAGACGAACTCCACGATGTTAGGTATCCGGAGTAGTCCCGGCCGGCCGGACTCCAACTTGTGGTTAACAATAACAAATTAGGGTCTGGGAAAGGCATGACGCACGTGACGTGCCATGCAGATGCAATGCATGCTGGTGCAATTATGGGACGAAACCAATGCGAATGCGAGTTAACAAATTAGGGTTTCGAAGGATGGCATCCATTCTTTCACTAGCTACGGACGTAATTGACGATCGATCATATCATTTGCCAAACATACGTTATTTGCTCTATCGCCTCTCTTTGGAATCTGATAACTCTCGAACGTCAGGTAAGAGCACATGGCAAATCGAACATTTTCGATGTCAAGTTTAGTGACGACAACTTTAGCTGACAATCAGGCTGTAGGTGGGAGTGGATTTAAGTGGGACTAACTAGCCCATCCCACTTAAATTTCTTTAGTTGGATCCCATTGGATAGAAAAAAATTTAACTGGAATATCCCACTTAGCCCATTGGGAGTCCACCTTGCCCGTGTTAGCTAGCCAATGTAACAGGAACCTGAAACAAAGTATGCATGCAACAGGTTATACTTCATCAGCATCTTCAGTTGCTTGTACCGGCGCTTCAGACTCCAGCATCTTCAGTTGCTTGTACCGGTGCCTGGCAAGTTGCCTGGCTACGGCTGCCCATGGCCCAGGCTCCAGCACCTCGCCACCGCTGCACGCCACCGAGCGCCACGGTTGACCACCTCCTCGTCTCCGTGAAGATGAAGGACGTGGGGGACGAAGCTCCCTTGCTCGACCGAGCCAGGGCTGAGGTGTGGCCGAGGAGCAGGGTCCTGACAATGGAGAGCACCACGGCTGCACGCACCAGCGCACGACTGCACCTGCACTGCATGTCATCTCCTTGTGTCTCATGCACGCACCGGCGACTGCTCCTGAACCACCATCAAAGTGGCGAACGAGCCGTTTGGTCTAGCAAGAGCCAGAGTGCCGCCGGTCCGGTCTACATGCATATGAGAGTGTAAGAGTGTAAGTAAGAGATTACAAATGGCGAAAACTCACAGGCGCGGACGAGCACGCCTGCTCACGGAATCGCTAGCCGCTACCTTGTTTCGTGATGTGAGCCGCATGGGGTATTTCCAGGCGTACAGGTGGTTGGAAAACACCCGTACTCGGCGCTGTACTGATAGTTATACGCACGTGGATAGCGGAAGGCCGTTTGACAATTGATGGCGTCTCGGTCTTGTACATGCACGTGACTTCCTCCCCTTCCAAAATCAAACTGCATGAGTAACAGTGCGTCAAAAACTCTGGCGCCCGCGTGGATGAGCTGCAGCATCAAGCAATATAGGGTGCACCTGTAAATCAAATCTCAGCCTAAGAAATTCATTATGGACACCTCAAAACCAACCCTGTGATTGAAGAAAAAAAGACAAAAACACCACTCCTTGCAGCAAAAACAGGATGGACACAAAGCAAAAACTCCATTCACGGTAAAACAACTCTCAATCACATATGGGAATAACTCGAAACTACAGCGACAACTACATGAAAAGCACATGCACATCTCGCCACACCAGGTAAGGCAGCGTTTTAATCAGCCAAACGGGACATAACAACATAGGCGCTCAAGGTGGTGACATCACAAGTACATGTGCTACAATTATAATTATTAGTAGACCAATAAATAATTCAGGTCTACACACGGCTACTGAGCCCTCAACATACAGGAAAAAAAATGTTGCTCAAGCACGCGACGATGAAACCTGATGGTTAATCAGGTCACTAACACGGTTGCAGTCCATTATCCAGAACATGCAGCGTAACCTTAGGGTTGCTGCAGGTGCTCTTCCGATGACCCCCTATAACTCCACAGTTTGAACATTTGGACTCTTTCCTATCTTTCTGAGCGTGGTCACGCCTCTGTGGCCAGGTTGTGCTGGCCTCCCGATCGAAAAGAAGCATCATGTATTGCCGTACAAACAAATGCATGGGGCAGCTTGCCGGAACATAACCTTTCTGGTTGGCACTTTCGCTCCATCGCGTATTGGTCATCTTTCCACAAAATTTTCCTCTAAAGTATGGCTTCGCCGACTTCTTCCTCACTTGTTATATTTGTCTCAAGGGTGTTTATGCGGGCCATAAGTCTCCGTGAGCACCCCTGAGCAGTTTCAAACTCATCAACCACCAGCATGTGATAGACGATCTTGTGAAAATTAGATCTGAAATTGCTCCGTTTCATGTAATATGAACCTAGAGGTGTCTTTCACATTCTTAAGAAACATACCACTTGAATCATCAGTGTGTGTTGTTCGGCATCACTTTCTCTATCACGACCTCCATCGCCCCGCACTGATCTCCAGAGACACACAAAACCTTGTGATCAATCAGCAAACTGAAAATGAAAAAAAAAGCTCATCCCAATAATAACATAAGTCATACACTGACAACATGCTACCTAAAAAAACTGGCTAATTATGGTACGGTTCATTGTTTCATGCACCTGTTAGCAAGGTTTGGGGATGTTTGCCTTGCCACCCATCATGCGGATAAATTAATTGAAAACCCACTCGAAGGTTTCCGCCATCTCATCCCTTAGAAGCAACTCTGCCAAAGATCACAAACCATGCATGGCTGCATCATTTACAATGTCTCAGTTATATGAACCACATCGGTCTTAACTATGACGAACGCAGCGTGCAAACATATGCCATCATGTATCAGCGACACATTTTAATTTAGATGGATTTCATTCCAAGCAGAGTGTGTAAAGTCTGGAAAAAACACATCATGCGAATAATACAGCTTGTACAGGCTATCACTGAATTACCTCTTCGTCCACCCCGGCGCATCGCCCACATCACCTATGTTGTACTCCATGGCCGCGTCCAACAGATCTGACTCCGCCTCACTCTCAGTTTTTCTAATGCATTGTTTGCCACCCAATAAATGCCCCCAATGGTCACATCACGGTAGCAAGCCAGCGGCATTGCTGCCAATCTGCTGAGCCGCATCACCCCAGTAAATTCGACCAGAATCAGACCGTTTTTGTTCAAGATAATGTACACTAGTGCCTGGTCCCAGCTCTATTTTTCGTCCCAGAATTTTGGAACAGGAACAAAATTCAGACCGAATTCTGAAACCAGGTCCTGGTTCCTTTTCCAAAGCAGAATTTGGAATCAGAGCATAACTCAGGGAAACAAGAGAGGGCAGTGATATGTACAAGTGAATCCCTCGCCAGCCAACCTAATTCACAATTTCTCCAACAACCGAGACAAGACAACAACAACAACAACAGGGCAGTAAAATCACTAATTATACAGATCATGTCCACATTTCCATCTTTGGTTTGATTAGGCATGCTAGTATACTGAACATATGTGCTTCCTAATTACCTAATAATTATTAAAATACAGAACAAGATCGCATCATCAGAATACAAATAGAATTTGCCTGGTTACTCAATTAGGAAGATCAAGAACACGTCACCAAAAAATACAAAAGAAAATACTGTCACGCATCTAACTGCATCATCCTAGAACAGATCATGAATAGATTAAGAACAGATCAAGAACACAATGGACAGAGAAGGTCTCGAAATCCTAACCTCACAAGATCTGCAGGAGAAGGAGGAAGAGATGGCGTGGATATCCAGAGATTGGCCTTGGTGCCACTTGGCGGCGGCATCAAGGGTCCATCCTCGTCGGAATGGGATCCTAGTTGAGATGCAGGTCGTACCCGGCGCTTGGTGTCGCACGGATGTGCTGGCACTGGACGAGGAGGAGAGGATCAAGGGGAGGCGGAGGGGGGCTCGGAAGGCTCGGGGAGGCGGCGGCGCCGCCGGAGGACGAAGAGGAGGGACTCGTCGGGCGGCGCTGGGCTCGTGGAGTCGTGGGGGTAAGTTATGGGCCGGTAGGTGCGTCATGTACCATTGGAACATATGTACGTCTTGCCGTCACAACATCGTCAAATCGAACGGCAGACTCACCGTATCCCACTGTTCAGTGCTACGTTCCTTCCTGCTGCCCCACATACTCGCATTCAATGCACACCACGACGCGTCCTTGTTCTATTCGTACACGAAGCGAGAGCAAACGAGCTCGTCCACCGCATCACCGCTCTCTTACAAATGGATGCTAAGTTAGTGTTTACGTCTACGTACATATGCGAAGTGGGATCCCACTTTCTCCCACCTAATTTATGTATCTTGTGATGGGATAGTCCAGTTATTCTCACTAAATGTATTGGGAGCAAGTGGGGTAAAGATGGGACTCCCATGTATGGTCCCACTTGTAGCCTGAGTTGACAAGCATGGTAACTTTGTGGTTTAGTTTATTTTTGACAGAAAATTACCATGTGTGTCATGTAACTTACCATCCTTGTGTCACTAGAATACCTGACGGCAGGTACTTATCATTTCGGTTCTTTTTTCTCTCTCCCAAGTCTATCTTGGATTACCATTGTCGCCCATAACACTTCCTCCTGATGTCTTTCTACCAATTATTGAGAAATATTTTGAATTCCGTGTTGGTTAGAATTTTTGGCGAAAAGACCACATAAGTGAGTGAACTGACAAAAAGGATCACTTCCGAACACACATGACAAAACTATGAGCCGGCAACTGGGTTGCTAATACGTAGCAAACGTACTAATTTTTTTGATTGTTCATGCCATGTTTATATCATTTTGGGATAGATTTGACACCAATTTATGTTATTTTTCTGGGCTCTAAACTTGGAATCATTCTTGCCGAGCGCCAAACGTTGCCGATTTCAGTAGTGTGGATTACTACTTGCTGGTGCTTGTTGGAACCAAGGATTGCCGGACAATCACAGAAACACGAGGAGATGAATTTTGCCGGGCGACAAACACCCGCGGTGACGGACGCCTGCCCCGGCGACGAATGCCGGGGCCCTTTTTTCTCTCTGTATTTCACCAACTCGGCTCACCCAGGACGAAGTGATTACATGGCGTTTTATACCCACGGCGCCTGACAACTGCTTCCTGCGGCATTAACGGCCACCACGCACGCACGCACGCACTCAATGGCCAGCCACACCGGCCACGAACCATGCACACACGCACGACCCGGCCACTACTCCATTGTGGTGCTTATCCTCTAATACCGAGCCCAGCTAGGTAACAAACTTGGACTCACCAAGCCAGCTAACTAACGGACTGAATATGGCCCGGCTGACTGACCGTGATCCACGCTCCTGTGTGCATGCAGCTAACAGTGCTTTGCCCAGAACAACACACACGTATCCAACCTCCTATTCGATCCTTGCGAAAAGATAGATCCGGTGACAAGAACATGCACGTACATGTTACAAACAGCCCCGGCTGATCGGTTCAGCCGGCCGTCGGACTAATCAATTCTGTACTCCGTATAGCTGAGCATCGAGCGGCCACAGCCACAGCCAGAGCGGACACACACATCGTCTCTGGGGTTCTCCACGGGTAGGATCCGCGAGGAGCCATCAAAGTAGTGAATGTGGAGCTTGGTGTGAGAATTCTTGAGGGTGCTTGAGCTCAAATACGACGCAAATGGTGGGAGATAGGGCGTGGTGAAAATGGTGAGCCTTTTCATTTAGAAGGTACAAAATTCTCTGCCCAAAGGGAGGCAGTGGTATTCCAAAGAGTAACAATTACCAGGAAAGAAGAACGGTAATAATAACTCCCGAACGTTCGGGAGTTAAGCATGGCAACCCGAACACTTTTAGATGGTAACTTTAGTTTGCATGAGACTAGGAAAACATGGCAATTTTTTGATGAAAAAACGAAAAATGACAAAGTTGCCATCCCCTATCAACTGAAGTTGCCATCCCCTACGAATTAAAGTTGCCATGTCAAAACGTTCGGGACGAACTGCTCAAATCCCGAACATTCGGGAGTTATTGGATTCCAAGAAGAAAGCCTACTGTAACGCCCCGGATTCGATGCGCCAGGTGTTTGTCAGTTATTCGCCGTCTTTGCCATGTCATTTGATTGCGTGTTGCATTTTGCCATGTCATCATCTGCATTTCATATCATGTCATCATGTGCATCGCATTTGCATACGTGTTCGTCTCATGCATCCGAGCTTTTTCCGCGTTGTCCGTTTTGCAATCCGGCACTCCTATGTCTCCCGGCGCACTCTTTTACCTCTTTTCGTGTGCGGGTGTTAAACGGTCTCGGAATGGACCGAGGTTTGTCAAGCGGCCTTGGTATAGCACCGGTAGACTGGTTGTCAAGTTTCGTGCCATTTGGAGGTCGTTTGGTGCTCCAACGGTTAACCGGGTAACCGTAAAGCCTCCTTCTCTTTGCAGCCCAACACCCCTTCCAAAGTGGCCCAAAACCCAGCAAACTCCCCTTCATGCTCTCGGTCGTTCGATCATGATCGTGTGGGCGAAAACCGCACCTCATTTGGACACTCCTAGCTCCCTCTACATATAAATATGCATCTCCCCCTCCAAATCCGGGCGAAACCCTAGCAGTTTTCGTCTCCGCTGCCACCGGACACGTCCGGGTCGCCCCGCCGCCGCCACGTGTCGCCGCTTGGTTCGTCCGCGCCCTCCGTCGCCAGCGGCCCGCCAGAACCGCCCCCCCAGCCCGCCCGCCCTCCGCGCCGCCGCCCGCCGCCGTCTGCGCCCCGCGCCCTCGCCCTCGCTTCCGCCCGGATCGCGTCGTCCGCCGCCCGCCGCCGCCGGTGGCGGATCCACTGCGTCCGGCCGCCCCGTCGTCCCGCCCGCCCAAGACGCCATTGCGCGCCACCACCCACGCCGCCCGCGGCGCCTCTCCGACGCCTCCCGCGGCCGCCCCGGCCTCTCTTCCCCTCCGGCCTCTCCTCGGCGAGCCGCGCCGCCGCCTCGTTCCGCGCCCGGATCTCAGATCCACCCCGCGGTTGACTTTCTCCTCCCCACGAAATCGCCTAAGATATTATTCTGCTAATATTTTCATGCATTTTTATCGCATCATAACTTTGCGCTCGTGGCTCCGTTTTGGGCGTGTAGCATACCGAAATGTTCGCCTTGATGAGTAGATAATTTCATCTCATTGCATCATTTACATTTGAGCTTATCTCGATGCCCGAAATGCTGTTAGAAGAGGGCTATGTGATGTTAGTTTCAGATTCTTATCAAAACATGCACTTTTGTCATTTTTGCCATGATTGATGTGTGCATCCTATGAACTTGAGTCCTACATGTGTTTTGTAATATGCCATGCCATCTTTACAGGGGTGTATGCCATGTATTTGTATGATCTCTGTGGTGACTAGCACAAGCATGCAAACCAGGCTTCATAATGTTGCTGATTTCAGCCTCTGTTCTGCTGATATTTTTATGCCATGTAAACTTGATGCTAACGAGAGATCCATTCTTATTTTGAGATACTTCAGTAAGGATGTTTTGAACACATGGTTATTCTCTATCCATCCATTCCCTTGTTTGCAATTATGGAGTGCCATAGCTTGAGTCAATCGAGATCTACTTTTGCTATAAAATGTTTCCTGGCAGGTTGTTTACATGTTATTCAATTTTGCCAAGGTTGTTGTAGTTGATCCGTGTATGCTATGATGTTGTTCTTGCCATGTATAGCTTCTATGCCATGTCTTCTTACTGTTGATTGCCTTGCCATGCCATGTATTGTCCTGTGGTGAGTGGTTCAAGCTCACCAACATGCCTACTTATCGTTGTTTCTGCCATGTATGAATCTGTTATATAACTTGCCATGTTTACATGGGTGCCATCATATTTTCCGTTCATTTTTGGCTTATGGTCAGTAAAGGACTTTTGTTATATGCAATTAGTAGATTCATGCTATGCCTTTGTTTGCCACAATAAGTTCCTGTAGCATGCTATTTGATAGCTCTAAACATTGCAAGCTGATGTTATTTCCTGATAAGTCTGAAACTGTTATTATTTGCAATCTTGCCATGTGTGTTTGAGCACGTTCTAGTGATTTCTGGAGATAGCTCAGTGTTCATGTTTTGTAATGCTTTACCTATACATCATGCCCATGCATTTTGTTTTCACGTTGTGGTGCTGTAGCATGTTGCTTTGGTGCTTGCAAGATGCCTAGTTGCTGTATGGGCAGATTGATGATATATATTGTTGGAGTGTATGTGTTGCACCGTTGCTCCGTTTTGAGTGTGCTCTATATGAAACTTGCTTGATTTTGCATGTAGTTTCGTATTATCATGTTGCATCCTTGTTTTGAGGTGTTTGCGTGATGTTTGGATGCATTTTGTATCAATGCCATGTTTAACTTGTTTTGCTCATATCTTCTAGGCCGTAGCTCCGAATTAAATGAACTTTATATGTAACTTGACTAGAATTTCGTGTAGATCATCGTGGTGCATTTTAACTTGCTTTTTAACAACTTGAACATAAGGTTTATTCAGATCTGGAACAATTTCGAAATAATGCATATGAGGACTTACCGGAATTGTTATATGTTGTTCCTGGCCTCATTTAAACTTGACTTGATGTGTTGTTCTTGTTTGCATCATCTCTTGCCATGAGTAGCTTCATGTAGCTTTGTCATGCATCATGCTTGTTGTGCATCATGCCTTGTTCATGTGGAGTGTTTACTATGTTGTGTGCTTCTTCTTGTTAGTTCCTGTTTCGTTGCGATCGTGGGGATTCGTTCGTCTACGCTTGGTTGGGCTTCATCCGTTCATCTTCTTCATGGACTCGTTCTTCTTCCTTGCGGGATTTCAGGCAAGATGACCATTTCCCTGGATCTCACTACTATCATTGCTATGCTAGTTGCTTCGCTCTTTCGCTATGCTGCGCTACCTATCACTTGCTGCTCAAGCCATCCCAAATTGCCATGTCAGCCTCTAACCTTTTTCACCCTTCCTAGCAAACCGTTGTTTGGCTATGTTACCGCTTTGCTTAGCCCCTCTTATAGCGTTGTTAGTTGCAGGTGAAGATGAAGTTTGTTCCTTGTTGGAACATGGAGATGTTGTTCCTTGTTGGAACATGTTTATTTGTTGGGATATCACAATATATCTTATATTATTAATGCATCTATATACTTGGTAAAGGGTGGAAGGCTCGGCCTTATGCCTGGTGTTTTGTTCCACTCTTGCCGCCCTAGTTTCCGTCATATCGGTATTATGTTCCCGGATTTTGCGTCCCTAACGCGGTCGGGTGATTTATGGGACCCCCTTGACAGTTCGCTTTGAATAAGACTTTTCCAGCAAGGCCCAACATTGGTTTTACCATTTGCCTCACCACCACCTACTTTTCCCTTGGGAGTCGCTCTCTCGAGGGTCATCTTTATTTAGCCCCCCCGGGCCAGTGCTTTTCTAAGTGCTGGTTCGAACCGAGCTGCCTGCGGGGCCATCTTGAGGCAACCTGAGGATTGGTTTTACTCGTAGCTAGACTCATCCGGTGTTGCCCTGAGAACGAGATATGTGCAGCTCCTATCGGGATTGTCGGTGCATCGGGCGGCTTTGCTGGTCTAGTTTTATTGCTGTCGAAATGTCTTGTAGCCGGGATTCCGAGACTGATCGGGTCTTCCCGGGGAGAAGGAATATCCTTCGTTGATCGCGAGAGCTTATCATGGGCTAAGTTGGGACACCCCTGCAGGGTATAAACTTTCGAAAACCGTGCCCGCGGTTATGTGGCAGATGGGAATTTGTTAATATCCGGTTGTAGTAAACTTGAAGCAAACTCTTCTAAAATACACCAACCGTGTGCGTAAACATGAGTGTCTCTTTTCGGGGTTGATCGAGAGGAGAACACGGTTTCTGGGTTATGTTTGACGTAAGTAGGAGTTCAGGATCACTTCTTGATCATTACTAGTTGACGACCGTTCTTTTGTTTCTCTTCTCGCTCTCATTTGCGTTGGTTAGCCACCATATATGCTTAGTCGCTGCTGCAACGTCACCACTTTACCCCTTCCTTTTCCTTTAAGCTTTGCTAGTCTTGATACCCATGGTAATGGGATTGCTGAGTCCTCGTGGCTCACAGATTACTACACCACCAGTTGCAGGTACAGGTTATGCGATGATCATGACGTGAGAGCGATGTTTGCTTGTATTGGAGTTCTTCTTCTGCTTCTTCTTCGATCAGGGGATAGGTTCCAGGTCGGCAGCCTGGGCTAGCAGGGTGGTTGTCGTTTGAGCTTCTGTTTATGTTAACATCCGTAGTCGGATGTTGATCTTGTATATGATGTTGATGTATTCTTGTGGCATTTGTGCCTTATGTATGTATCCCCATCTATTATGTAATGTTGATGTAATGATATCCACCTTGCAAAAGCGTTTCAATATGCGGGTCTATCCTTAGTGGGACCGTCGAGTTCCTTTTGGATAGGGTCACATATTGGGCGTGACACCTACTCTCCTCGCAAAGAAAAAACCCTACTCTACCGGCATTTCATTACTCAGATGAGGTACACTTGATTGTCACGCAGATGAGGTAGTACTTCCTGATGCGTATTTCCAAATTAATGCATTTTGTTGAGATAAGTTTGTAGCACAGAGTCATGTTATTTTTTGTGGCGACACGACGAATTTCTGAGGAATAGTCTAAACTAGAAGGGTCGAGCGCGCTTTGCTACGTCGTTGGTATTATTGAATTTCTAAAAGAATCACCCTAATTTAAAATATAAGGTGTATTGCTTATTAAAATTTCAAACATTTTAAGTTTGGTCAAATTTCTAGCGGATGGGGAGACGATGGAGTGTGCTTTACTTTTTTCTATATAATGCGATGATTTGATGAGCCTTTCGTGATGCGATTATGTGTTATCCGCTACCAGCCTATATTTATGTGAGAAAATTTATGTGTCAGTGGCACATGGCACTTCTTTTTTCTAGGTGGTGGGAGGGTGCGTGGGATTGATGTGTTTTTATAGGCCGATTGTTGTCAGTTATTGCCGATTGATTTGGAAAAAATCATTGGGCCGATCAAAATCGTAAACCCAATCCAAAATTGAATGAAAGAGCTCAAAATTAGAGAATATAGTGAATTAAAATAATTGAATTAGAGAGCTCCTTGAGAAATTGTTGACTCGGTCAAAATCGAGTGATCCAATTGTAAATTTAAGACCTCAATTAAATGTGAGGCCTTAAAAATTTAAAAATATAGTGTATAGTATTCAAGAATTGAAAGAGAGAGCTTTGAGAAATTGTTGATGAAGTCAAAATCGGATGACCCAGTTCCAATCGGAGACCTCAATTGAATGTGGACTCTTTAAAATTAGGAAGAATAGTGTTATTATAGAGTATGGATTACAACCACTTAAATTCGCACTCTAGAATTTTTGAACAGTCGCGCAATAAAGTTCACATGACTTCCAGTCAAGGATAAAATGGATGTGAAATGACCGGCGGAATAGTAGGTCAAGATGAAGAAAATTCCACCTGGAATGTAAAGCACCGGCCTTTTGTTATCCTTCTTGCAAGTGTCCGTGTCCATACTTGTGTGTCCAGGAACCAGGAAGTTTCCATGCTCGAAAATTCCAGCTCATGCTAGTGGAACACACTAATATTTCTATTATTTTTTGCGGGTAATCATTCTATATATTTATAGCGACAAGCATGGAACAACACACCATAGGTGCCACTTGTCCAAAAAAAACGCCACTCTTTGAAGTTTCTCACTTGTATTCAACCTTTTGTCGGGGCCTCGGCAAACCTATAGGCCATGCGTCGCCCACGTCGCCCATGCCGCCTACTCGTCGTCGTCGTTGACATCGCTACCCTAGAGCCAGTCGCCGTCCACATTGATGGCGACGTCAGCAACCGAGTTGCGAAGGGCGTAGTGGAGGCCGGGCTGATCTGCGGGGTCGTCGGGGTGGTGCGGCAGTAGCTGGTACGCCTGCGATTTGCGGATCGCGCGGACGAGGCCAGGCTCGTCCTCCCGGTCGCTGTCCTTAGGCTACTCCTGCGCGTACTCCGCCAGCAGAGGCGACAGGCCCGGCTCGTGCTTCACTGCTGGGATAGGCCACTCCGGCTCCGGCTTCAGGAGGCGGAGAGCGCCTGACACCGCGCGGCGCGGCCTCATGCCCTGGTGCACGCCGGACAAGCCCTGGGGGATACTGTACGCGACCTAGTGGGTGCCACCGCGCCCTCGTGCATGGCGAGCGCGGCGGGGGGCATGGGGCCATGCCTGCGGTACGTGGCCAGCACGCCATCGAGGCTGCACCCCACCCAGGACGCTCGCCGCGCCTCGCAGTTCTGGCGGAATGGAGAGACGTGGCCGTCGTACCGTACGAATAGGTCTTGCCGCTGCCGCTGCTCGGTGAGGATGCCCGGCCAGTACGGACTGTCGGCCCTGTAGTCCGACTGCCCCCTCATCTCCGGCGCCATGCGCGCTCGAAACGTGGCAATGGCGTGCTGCAGGGCAAGCGTGCTTGTGGGAGGGACTGACGCCACTGGGGCGCCTCCTAGGCCGAGGTTCCAACCCTTTGGCAGCCGCAAGTCCGGCGGCACCATTAATGGTGACATCGGAATCCGCACGGACACACGGGACGACGAGGTGTGCACAGACAGCAATGTTGCATGTGATGCCGTCAAAGCTGACCGCCTTAAGTACACCGTGTTTGTCGTTGGCGGCACACGGCTTATGTGCGTAATGCTCAGCTTACAGGCGACCCTCATCACAGTGCCGTCTAGCGCGACGAGCACCGTTCATGTGTCACGTCTGTTCGCCGTGCGGGCCGTAGAAGCAGTGCACGCCGTGAGTACCTTTCATCGTTTTCTGTTTAAGTTCAGGATCGCTGCTTCCTTGTGTCGGCCTGTTTTAGTTGTGCCCCCGGCCCATTGCTTTGTTTCTTTTTTCTTTTCTTGCCTTCTCTTCTATTCTTTGTGTTGGACAGAGATGCCCCATGGGCTGGCCGTGAGGGGGTGGTGTGGCGTTTTCTTTGTCTGTTTTTTTGGGCTTTCTTCTAGACAGAATTTTTTGTTAGTGCTCGTGTTTGCCTGGGGACATGAGTATTAATAGGGCTGTTGGCTTTGGTTTGTTCTCATTTTTTGTTCTTTTGCTATTATTATTAAAAATAATATTGTCACTTGTTTACACATACATCGATCGCACACAATTGCATGTACATTGAATCACATGCAATTACATGTTTTATTGTCAGTGTATGTATGCTATTTTTTTAAATATATTATCGCCGACACGCCCGTCGAGCACACACAATGTCATGCACATCGGCCACCCACAATTATATGTATGTCATTGACGTGTAAATTATCTTTTTCCTTCTCAAAAATATTTGTCACCGACCAACTAGACTTTGTTTCTAGTTTGAACTTTGCTTGTGGTTCGAGTAGATACCAGTAGGGCCAGTTGCATGTTCGACACTAGGAATGCAACTGCAGGTGTCGCACCCGACCGCAACTCCATGTCTTCTAGCCCGACCACAATTGGAAGTTTTTGTTCTGTCGGAGGGGGCGTCGATAGAGGGGGAGGGCCAGTTGCAAGCCCGACCACAATTGGAAGTTTTTGTTCTGTCGGAGGGGGCGTCGATAGAGGGGGAGGGCCAGTTGCAAGCCCGACCACAATTGGAAGTTTTTGTTCTGTCGGAGGGGGCGTCGATAGAGGGGGAGGGCTAGTTGCAAGCCCGACCACAATTGGAAGTTTTTGTTTTGTCGGAGGGGGCGTCGATAGAGGGGGAGGGCCAGTTGCATGTCTGACACTAGGAATGCAGCTACAAGTGTCGTAGCCGACAGTAACTGCATGTCTTCTAGTCGTAGCCGACAGTAACTGCATGTCTTCTAGCCCGACTGCAACTGGACTTTTTTGTTGTGTCGGAGGGGCACCGGTAGAGGGGGCGGGCTAGTTTCAAGCCCGACAACATCTCTGCAACTACAAGCGCCGCACCTGGCCGCAACTACATGTCCCCCATCATGGTTGCAATTGGACCTTTGTTTTGTCGAAGGGGGCGGCGGGAGATGGGACGGGCCAGTTGCATGTTCAACACTAGGAATGCTACTGCAAATGTCGCACCTGACCGCAACTGCATGTCTTGTAACCTGACCGCAACTAGACTTGTTCTGTCGGAGGGGGCTGGCCAGTTGCAAGCCTGACAACAACCCCGCAACTACAAGTGTCGCACCCGACCTCAACTGCATGTCTTGTAACCCGACCGCAACTAGACTTTTTTGTTCTGTCGGAGGGGGGTGGGCCAGTTGCAAGCCCGACAACATCCCTACAACTGCAAGCGCCGCACCCGACCGCAATTGCATGTTCCCCAACATGGTTGCAATTGGACCTTTGTTTTGTCAGAGGGGGCGGCGAGAGAGGGGGTGGGCCAATTGCATGTCCGACACTAGGAATGCAACTGCAAGTATCGCACCCGACCACAACTGCATGTCTTGTAACCCGACCGCAACTGGACTTTTTTGTTCTGTCGGATGGGGCGGGCCAATTGCAAGCCCGACAACAGCCCTGCAACTGCAAGCGCCGCCCCCAATGCAACTGCATGTCCCACGACATGGTTGCAACTGGACCTTTGTTTTGTCGGAGGGGGCGGGGGGAGAGGGGGCGGGCCAGTTGCATGTCCGACGCTAGGCATGCAACTGCAAGTGTCGCACCCGACCGCAACTGCATGTCTTCTACCCCAACCGCAACTAGACTTTTTTGTTCTGCGGAGGGGTTGCCGGTAGAGGGGCGGGCCAGTTGCAAGTCCGACAACATCCACTCAACTGCAAGCGTCGCACCCGACCGCAACTGCATGTCCAACTGTAGTCATGCAAGTGCATGTCTTTCTAACTTGGTTGCAATCAGGCTTTGTTTTGTCAGAGGGACCTCAAGGGGAAGGGGTCAGTTTCATGTCCCACAATAGTCATGCAACTACAAGTGTCGTCCCAACTGCAATTGCATGTCTTCCAACATGGTTGCAACTAGGGATTTATTTTGTGGGGGGTGACAATGACGGGGTATAGGAGTGGCGTAGATGCATGCCCGACAGTAGCCATGAAACTGCAAGCGTTGCCCTTGCCCCCAACTACAAGTGTCTCCCTCAGCTGCAACTTCAACTCACTAGTGTTTTGTCTAGGGGAGGGGTAGCAGTTGCATGTCCGCATTAGGCAAACAACTACAAGTATCGACACGACTTCAACTGCATGTATTAAATGCAACTCCAACTTAGCGGCGCTTTTAACTAGAGGGGATAGTAGGCCGCAAATGCAAGTGTTGCCCCTATCGCGGTTGCATGTCTACCACTAATTCTTTTTTTCTGCTTTTATTTCTACTTTTATTCTTGTAGGTCTTTTAGCTTTTCTAAATAGTGGTGTTTTTTCTTTCAAACCCGCCACCCAGTTGCACAGCGCCCCATGTGCAACCACATATGTTTATACTACCTTCCTCTCGGTGTATAAGTCATTCACGTACTTCTAGGTCGACAATTTAACTATCTAAATATGTATTATATGTGATAAAAAATAGTGTATATTTAGAAATTACATCCATATAGAAATCTAGTGATATACTTTTCATGACATAAGTATAACACATATTTCATTTCTCAAATCGTTGACCTAGAACTACGCAAATGACTTATACACCGAGACGGAGGGAGTAGTTTGCATGCAACTGTAAGCGACACCAGCAGCCAGGCATAACTTGGGTGTGTGCGGGGCGGTGGCCTAGGAGCTTGGGCGTCCTAGTATGTGAATTTATTTTTCATTTTTGATTTTGTACTTTCTATTTATCTTTCTATTTATTTTTGCGTTTTGGATTTGTGTTATTGTTTCTTTTCTAAATTAGTGATGTTTGAATATTTTTCTAAAAAATAATGCCACTCGATTTGCACACACATGGGCCGTATATAGTTTCTTAATTTATTTTCCTTCTTTTTTGTGTTAAAAATATGTGCTCAAAGAAATACAAAGACACTACACTTTTTTTAGAACAACTACACTTTTTTCGTATGTATTATGTTTGTTTGAGAGCACATCGGCTGGGAGAGTTGACACGGACACCTATATATTTGACAGCCTAAATACAAGAAAAGAACAAAAAACAACCTAAAAGAAAACAAGACAACAGAAACAAATAGGAGGATGTCCACGTACAAGCAAGAAACAAAACAAGTCAACAGGAGAGAAGCAATTTGGGAGAAGAAAATAAAGGACAAAAGCAGCCCACCTAAGAAGACAAGCAAAAAAAGACAAAAGGCCTCGTACACACTAAGCCAGCCCAAAGGAAAACGAACGAGCGAATCGATCGGGGCATTCATGGGCATGTACTAGGACGCTGACATCAGCCGACGAGACTTCGCGAAGTCTTAGTCGACTGAGTCCTAGAGAGACCCTAATTCAAGCGGCCGATAAGAAGCACTCGGCTTACACAAATACGCAAGGCAAAATATGCTTTTTCTGTAGTGGGAGGCCCGAGCTGCGCGTTACTCCGCACACATTGCGACCGTCGTGCCTCCGGATAGTCTGAGGCACCGGAGCAGGAGGAGGTGGAGGCGCCGAAGCAGGAGGAAGTAGGGCGGAGATGGTGGCGCCATCGCCGGAGCAGGCCGGATTCGGGATGGAGGACGCGCTCGCGGAGCTCGAGCTCGTCCAAGCGGAGGAGGCGATGGAGCAACATGCTATCATCGACTCCATCCAGTCCGATGCGAAGGTGGAGGCGAACCGCCGCTTCCTCCAGGAGGCATACATGGAGCTTGAGGAGGCCTTCACGTCCGAGAAGGATGACAAGGAGGTACCGACGTTTCGCCTGGCCACCAATGACCACGATACCGGCGGCTCTGACACGGACGATCATCGACATATCTCATGACTAGTAGTGTAGGTGGTAGTTGGCTAGTTTGCTAGTTCTTACTATGTTCTACTCCCTTCGTTCCTAAATATAAGTCTTTTTAAACATTTCAAATGGACTACAACATACGAACGTATGTAGACATATTTTAGATTGTAGATTCACTTATTTTGCTTCGTATATAGTCACTTGTTGGAATCTCTAGAAAGACTTATATTTGGGAATAGAGGGAGTATGTACGTAGATCACGGATGTTACATGGCTTTGTATGAAAATGGAAATCGTCAAATGAAGAGTGTGGTTGTGATGAGGGTGACCAGTCGCTGTCCGCGGACGTAACTGAACCCTTCCGTAGACGTTTAGGGGTTCACTTTTGCTATGTGTTTGTTCTGGATGCTCTTAATTAGATGGTAATCGTGTGAAGTTTAGACCATGGAGATCGATGTGACTGATCTCTTGGTCAGGAGACGCCGCATGGGCATGGCGCACGGACGGCGGCATGACATCCTGTGTCGAGAGGAGCGTTTGCACGACGGCGTCCATGCTGGGCCTCCTTCTGGGATCGTCGTCCACGCACAACACCGCTAACTCCAGCATTGTGGCTGCCTGCAGGTGGCTGAAATCGCCGTGCAGCCGCGCGTCGACCAACTCCTCCAGCCACGCCTCCTGCAAATCTCTCGTCTCCTCCCTAAGCAGCGCGACGCGCCGCCGGAAGTCCATGCGCAGCACCTCCTCATCTCCTCCGTCGTCCACCGCCCAGTCGCACACCCTCTGCCCGCGGAGCAGCTCCAGCAGCACGACGCCGAAGCTGAACACATCGGCCTTGCCCGTTATGGGAAGGTTCAGCGCCATCTCCGGTGCGATGTACCCCCTGGTACCCTGCACCCGGGAGCGGCTCAGCAGCTCCGCGAGCCCGAAGTCGGCGATCTTGGGCTCCAGGTCGGCGCCCAGCATGATGTTCTCGGGCTTCACGTCGCAGTGCACGATCCACTCAAGGCACTCGTGGTGGAGGTATGCCAGCCCCTTGGCGACGCCGACGGCGATCCCGTACCTCGCGTGCCACCCCAACGACGCGCCGCCGAGGAAGAGGGCCTTGTCGAGCGAGCCGTTGTCGACGTGCTCTGAGACGAGGAGCCGGTGCGAGTGCTCGGAGCAGAAGCCCCATATCCTGACGAGGTTCATGTGGTTGATTCGCCCTATGGCGCTCAGCTCCGACCGGAACACCTCGTCGGCCTGCATCACCTCCTCTAGCCTTGTCACTGTGACGCTCCGGCCGTCATCCAAGACACCCTTGTAAACAGCCCCCAACGCGCTCCTCCCGATCTCATCGCTGAACTCGCAGGTCGCCGCCGACAGCTCGTCGTACCTGAACCTTTTGAAGTGGTCGAGCACCAGGCTGTACCCTTGGTCGCCGATCCGCCGCGCCGCCGTGTCCGCTCGGAACACGAACAGATACCCGGCGGCGATGAAGATGGCCTCCATGACGAACAGCCCGGCCAGGAAGGAGTAGAAGTAGACGAAGTTGAGCTTGCTGTGTGCGGCCGGCAGGTGCGAGTACGAGGAGCTGTTGCTGCTGGCGTTCACCTCGAGCACGGTGCACGCGTGGCCGCCGAAGTGCAGCACGGAGGGGTCCAGGTGCCCGACGCGGCGTGGCACCTTGAGGTAGATGACCTGATAGCTGTCCGGAAGGCGGCCGTTCCAGAGGGCGATCTTAGTGTAGCATTTGCCGCCGCCGCCGTGCTTGTAGCCGAACGCCTCGCAGTTGCAGTCGTCGAGGCAGATCTGGCGGCACTCGTGATAGGTGAGGGCCTTGGTGTAGTTGAGGTCGAAGCCCGAGTAGTCCGCGCCTGGCATCTTGGCGAAGTAGACGTCCTCGCCGCACCGCACGTCGAATGTGCGCCGGCAACCCTTGCTCCAGTCGCTGGCTTCGGCGACGACGAACCCCTCCGGGCACGAGCACACCGGCGCCCCGGCACCGCCCAACCCCTGCGTGCACAGTCCGTACCGGCCGCAGATCCCGTGCACGTCGCAGGGATTTGAGAGGGCCGCCCACGTGACTTGCCACGTTCCCGCGCCGGAGACGTCGAGGCTGTACAGGCGGAGGTTCCCGTCGTAGTCGAGCGTGAGGCGCCGCATGACGCCGTGGGCGCCCATGTCGGAGGCGTCGAACTGCAGATTGTCGCTGGCGGAGAAGCGGCCACGCACGTCTAGGCTGCCGTAGCGCGTGCTGTTGTACGCCGTCCGGCCGTTTTCCCACCACTTGCTGAAGGGGTTCGGCCAGTAGTTGCTGCTGATCTCCGGGCCGTCGTACATGAGGTTGAGGATATTGTTGCTGTCGAAGTAGAAGCTGTAGAAGCCGGAGTAGGGCAGGCCCCTGGCTGACGCCGACACCAGCCGCCGGTACCGCGTGATGGGCTGCCCCGGGAGGAGCGTGTCCGTGGGCCAGTCGAAGCTCTGCCACAGCGTGCGCCCGGACTCGTCGAACAGCACGAGGTTGCCGGAGTCGAGGAGCTCCGCGCGGTCCGCGCTCGTGGTGCTGATGTTGGTGTTCCACACGACGTGGCCGTCCAAGTCCTGCAGCACCAGCGACCCATCACGCCGGAGCTCGGCTCGCGAGCCCCTACCATTGACAGGGGCGTCGCGGTTGGCCGTCCAAGCAACGGTGGCGTCGGCCGAGGCCGTGAACCAGATAACGAACGTGTAGGCGTTCGTGGCCACCTGGCGGAATCCGCACGAGAAGTTGCCGCTGGGCGATGCCAGGAAAGAAGAGGAAGCGTCCTCCACGGCGAAAGAGTCGCCGCGCCACATGACGCTCCCGCGCTCACCACCTTCCGAGAGAGCGGTCCAAGGCAAGGTGGAGAGAAAGAAGAAGACCCAGCATCTCATGGTGAGCCGGATAACGCCGAGCGCTCTCATGGTCCAAACTTTCCTTCACTTCACCAATTGCCAATTGCATGCAAAATATTAACGAGGTAGTGAGAATCTAGTCCTTAGAAAACGATACTACAAAAGAGAATGTCGCAATTCATTCACGTGCCGAGGTCGAACAAATATAGGGGTGATGGCTGCATCGATCATCAGTGACCGGCGGAAACTTGCAAGAAGTTAAGTATGGACGCTGACACTTGCAAGGAGAGTTTCCCGTTACTTTACATTCCGAGTGGAATTTTCTTCACACTGATTCATCTTGACCTGTACTAATCGCAAGGTCATTTCACATCCTTGACTCCAAGTCATATGAATTTTATTGCGTGATTGCTCTAAAAGTTCAAGAGTGAGACTTATGCGTGGTTGCAATGCATTTAGACTCTTCTTCTTCTTCTTCTTCTTCTTCTTCTTCTTCTTCTTCTTCTTCTTCACGAATACGGGTGCTGCCGGTTGCAAACTTATCTCAACGGATTAATTTCAACCGGCTGATTACACAGCTCGCTGAGCCTCGCCACCCGCCCACCCACTGCCTTTTCTTTCTTTATCTCCAGTGGACAGACGTGAACCCCCCATCCCTATCCTTTTCCCCTGAACGATATCCCCTTTCGTCTCCATTGCTGCCTGTTAGGGTCTCGATCTATTTCTCACAAGAAAGAAAGATTACAGTCACACACGCACGCGCTACACTACTCTATCAATACAACTTGAGAAGGAAGAAGGTAAAAGCCAGCCATGCCGTTCCGTGATCCAAGCCCGGATGTTGTTCCTCACCATCTTCTAGCCTCACGTAGAGTTTACCCATTACGGGCCCACAAATCTCCTGTTGGGTTGCTTGATCCTCGCTGGCTTCGCGATGACGCGCCCCTCTCCTTGATTGGTCCACTTGTCGCCCTTTCCTACTGACGTGGTCGAGCCTGCTGCTACGGCTCCATTCTTGTCCTACCCACTCGGTGCCTTGCTTGGGGTGTTGACACCCCCCTCTCCTTGACTTGTGGCTTGCCCCCAAGCCGGTAGTTGAGGGAAGCGGTGGTGAAGCGACAGAGCGTCTGTGACAATGTTAAAAGAACGTCTTATATTAGATATAGGCGGCCTCGAACTGCCATCCGGTTGTACGAGCCGAAAGAACAACCGCCACCTGAGATGTCTGATTATCCTGCGGCTAACTGTTAAATAGCTTCTTTCAACTCCAGCATGTTGCCGTTCTCACGCACGCAACAGGAAATACCGTCGCCCTCTTCCTCGCAGCACAACCCCTCCCCTCTCATGTCAACTCTCGTCGTAGACTAGCATCGCTGTCGGCGAGTGTGTGCTCGCCGGCACGATCCCTATAGCACATCACAGGCTACCGTCGTCGCACCCCTCGCAGCACTGTTGCATTAGCTCCTACGCTCCCTCGCCTCTTTCGCAGCATGGCTTGTCGCCCTGGCCGTTCTACGACCTTCTTAATCGGGTTGCATCACTGATGGCTGCTGCGACCACCCTGTTGTAGCACGACCCACATAGGTAGATGGAATTATTCAATATGAGTTCTTCGATTCATCAGATTCAGATGAAGAAGGTGAGATGATCATGAGCATCCAATAGAAAATGAACCGGGAGGTGGATCACATTCTGAACTTCAAGGGCTCGATCAAAGGGATAAGAGTTCTTAACCGAGATAGGGTCTCTGGAGCATGGCTACTCTACAATGACTACTTTGCTCCCAACCCAACTTTCCCTGATGGACCTTGGTATCGTCGACGGTTTCTATGCGCAAACAATTGTTCTTGCGCGTGGTGAAGAGAGTGGAGGCAGCTAAGAAGGATGTGAAGAGGGCATTTGAAGTGTTACAAACTCGTTGGGAATTGTTCATGGAGTTGTAATGATGTGGGAATGAAGACTTTGTGTCAGGTGATGAAATGTTCTATCATTTTGGCAAATATTATTGTTGAGGGCGAGGATGATGGGGTAGTGATTTTGACATGTGTGGAGAACAAGTCCACATCCTCAAACAATAAGATGCAGATCGACTTATGAATTTTCTGCAAATCCATCAGAATCTTTGGGATCATCAGGTACACGCGGAGCTACTTAGTGATCTCGTGGAGCATATGTGGACACATAATGAAAACCAAAGAGTACTTGTTGAATTGTGCACTTAAAATAAATTTTATGTTTGAACTATGTATTTTTAGCTACGAAGAAATGTTATTTACGTGTGACATTCACATGTTCCATGTATAATGGATATGCATGAATTTGAGGGTTTGAATTTAGGGTATGTGGGTGCTGGACATGACATATGAGAGGTTGTCCGGCGCCATCCGCAGGCATATAGACGGCCGGGTTTGCAAAGTCTGGTTGTAGATGCTCTAATGGCCATATCTTTTTTTTTTTTGCGAATAAAGAACTTCCATTACTTAACCAGAGACACTATTACAGTCCTGTTGACATAAAATGTCAACCTCATCAGGGGCACTACGGAGCCAGACAGCAGTTTTAGGTAACAACCGACCCATTTGGGCGAGAGCATGGCTAACTTTGTTCTGTTCTCGCTTAATTAACATGATTTTATGCGGACGGCTAGCTAGGAGCTGCCTAATATCCCCAACCATGGCTGCAACTGGGGACCTATTGGCTTCAGTATCCATAATCATGCGCATCGCTACTGAGCAGTCCGTCTCAACGATCAGCCCGTCCGGACTCCGCTCGAGGGCCAGGTCCACTCCCTCCATGAGAGCTGCGATCTCAGCCTCGAGGGCGCTTGTATCTCATAGAGGATTCGATCAACTCTGTTCCAGATTTAGGAGCGGTTGTTGACTAATTCATCTGAACATGTGCTTAGAAAAGATGTGCCGTGCAGCTTTTGTGTAGTGCAGTGCAATAATATAGATACGTAATGCCCGTGTGTCTTGGGTGTCTTGGAGGTGATGTACTCCGGTCCGGTTTGAGAAATATCAGCCTTGTGTTGTTATTATTCAGAAGATAACACGTAGGTTGTGAGCAGGTTTATGCAAAAGGACACTGCTATCAAATACCACTGCAGTCATTTGTGGTGTGGAACGGGAGGACGGTTTCTATGCATTGTGTAGGTGCCCCCTTGCCAAGAACCTCTGGCGTACCATGGCCTCGGACTGGCCATTGCCGGACATTGATGCTGTTCGCAACATCGGACCAGAGTGGCTTTTTACCCTGCTCGAGCCGCTCACAGAAAATATTCGTATGGTGGTCCTGATGACCATGTGGTGCGTGTGGTACGTTTGAAATAAACTCACGCATGGGAAGCTAGCCCCTTTAACAGAAGCATCGCGACGCTTCCTACAAGGATATATAAACTCTCTCCTGTGCATTCAACAACATTCATCGGGGAACATTGAGAAAGGTAAAATAGTGGTGCACGTACTAGCTAGCAAGAGCAGCTACGACATGCAACATGCAGGAAACCAGCAAGAGGAGATTCCCTGGTCACTGCCTGCCCATGGATGGACGAAATTAAATATTGATGGAAGTTATATCAAGGAAACAAGGGCGGCTGATGGTGGAATGGTGCTTTGAGATGATACCGGCGCTATTATTTTTACTGCATGCAGACAAATCATCACATGCGATGATGGACTAGAGGCAGAGCTTATGGAGTGTAAGGAAGGCCTTGATCTTGCTCTTCACCGCACTGTCTTACCCATTGCCATTGAGTTGGACTGTGCTCAGGTAGTCTCGATGTTAAACGCGAGTCATGGGGACCGCTCGAGATACATGTCACTTGTGCGAGACATCCAGTCACTGATGTTAGAGGACCCATGGGAGGTTTCGACTACGCATATTAGACGCACTCAAAATAAAGTTAGTCGTCATAGCCTCGCAGCCTACGGACGTAGTACACCACGTACTGCCATTTGGTTTGGCACGAGCACAGACGAAGTTGTAAACTTGTGTATGGCTGAAAAGCCACCTTAAGTTATGAAATCCCCTATTTTTCGCAAAAAAATAATAATACCACTGCAGTCAACAAAAGCAAAAGATTCGAGGATACATAATTGCATAGACATTGAGACTAGGGGACGCCACCACACCGAGCTAGTTCACGCATGCAAACTGGACTTAAACAGAACACCCAACCTAACGGAGAAAAATATGCACGGACTTCGGACTGGCTAGAGCACCTAAACAGAACACCCATGGTCCGCCGGCACCTCCGGCTCAACTCAGCAGCGCTATGCCCCCGTCTACAGGGGGCCAATAGCTCCTGTGCGACGTTTTTGAGGTGAATTGGCAAGAGTGCGACGTAGTTTGAGCGAATGGCTGTGGTGCGACACATTTGAGCAGGTAAATAGCCCACACACGACATGGCTGTTAAACTCAACTGATGCCCTCGTTACCTGTTGGGGGCTGGACCCACCACTTATCCACGCAAGCGCGGGACCAACCACTTGTCTATTCGCGGGACCCACCTCCTCGCAGCTAGAAGAGACGAGCGCCCGTGCCCGTCCGCCCGCCGCCGCCCATTCATCCCCTTTCCCCAATCTTTCTCTTCTCCAGCGACCTAGCGCAAATGTCTGCCTCCTCCGCCGCGCACTCAAAATGGCGACAGTATGGACCAGTGCTGCTCACAAGGTGCCCTGACTGCCCACGCCTAGACCCTCTTAAGCGGTTGGTCACTAAGAGGGATGACAATGGCAATCTTAGGCGGAATTTGTGAAATGCTTGAGCAAACCAATGACAGGAAGGGATGGCAAGGTTAGATCTTAGTTCTTAGCCCGTTCTTTCGCTCTCTTTTGCTTTGATTTCTCCATATTTTGTTTTTTCTTCTCGAATTTGGGATTTAGGGTTCATGTTGTTCTTTTCAGATCTTGAAGAAATGTTACCATTTCGAGTGGATTGATGAATATGTTGATAGGATTCAGTTTGAGGGCTACGTTGATTCGAGTGTGGCCGCAACCTGGGAGCTCAATTTGGGCGGGATGCCGCCGATTGCTGTGGAGAATACGGGGAGCTCGGGCGGAGGGGCGGGCAGAGTGGTGCCGATGGCGATGTATGCGCGCAATGCTGAACTGCATGCGGAGTCCGAACTGGCCGAGGAACTGAAGAAGATCAAGAAACATCTAATGCAGATGATCGATTTGCAGAAGCAAGCAAATATCATGGCAGGGGGGTTCTATTGTTGTATCATTGCTCTGTTTTTGTTTTATTTGTTGTTCATCCATCATTAAAATGGGCATTTAGGCCTGTCAGGGTAGAGGATGTGATCTGTGCGCCATGCCAAGTTATGTATCTGAATTGAAGCAACAATTTGGAACACAAATTATTCAGTGTTCATGCTTTGTTTCCTCTGTTTTTGTTCTTCAGTTATAAGAGTACACACCCAAATTCAGTTTCTAGTAAAATACAAAATTGGGCTGCTGAATAGATGTTGGGCGTGACCAGCCCACCAGCGTGGGGCACCAGCCCGCCCACCTCTCACTTGACAAATAAAATGGGGCCCAATAAAATGTTACTTGTTTCAATTTTGGCCTTTTCTTGCACTAAATTTTGTGATGGATCATTTTTTGCCCAAAACTAATGCATGTCTACGGTTCCATGAACTAAATGAGTTGCATGCTTGCATGAAGTGCCCGAAGTAAATTAGTTTGCATTTCCTCCCATGTCCATAGTGGGTTTGCATGGGGCTCCTAGTTGCATGTCCATGGTTTGGCCAATATTTTGAAGATGGTGTGTGTGGTGATGGCGCCCGTGTGGTGACTGGGGTCTAGAAATCCGGTCTCGTGGCAACCCATAGCAATACACGAATAATAAGCAAAAACAACCCATAGCAATCCACAAAAAATAGCACGAAACACACAATATATATAGTAGCATAACGATTATATAGAAGCATAAAGATTCCAACCCATAGTTCCACGATAGCCTTACAACATAAAGTACTAATAAAACTTAATAATAGTAGCTTAACGATTACAACTTAAAAAACTAATATGATAGATCTCGCTAGATAGATAGGGGGCACCAAGCGCGGTTCTTGGGTTCTTCTTCTCCTCCTCCTCCGGGCCACCTCGCTCCTCCGGGCGCCGCCCTTCACTCCTCCCCCCCATTGTTGATGGGGTACGGGAGCGTGTGCATAACGTCGTTGTTGGGGAAGATGCCGTTGAAGTCGGTGTAGATATTGTAGGTTGTGAAAGCTATGAACTCACAACCAACCCAATACTTCGCCGAGGAGATGGAAAGCATCGAAAGGATTAGTGAGCGTGGCGAGGAGCCCAACCACAATGCCGTTGTGGTTGACCTCCTCAAGATGGTACATCCGAGGAGAGCCGCGGGGAGGTGGCGGAAGCCGGCCCCAAGGAAGAACTCCGTTAACTCCCTTGCGCCCCTCCACCTCGAGATCGCCCAAACCCTAAGGGTTCTCTCTACATACACTCCGTCCGGGTAGAGCCTTTCCGGCACGGTTGGGGGGAAGCGGTAGGTGGGGCCGGTGTACTGCATGGTGGCGAGGTGGCTCGAGGGCTCGATCGGGTTTGCTGGAGAAGAAGGAAGAAGGAGGGCAGAGGAGGCTTATGGGGTGTGGATGAGGAGGGAGAGGAAGACGATAGTGCCCGGCTTAAATAGCCCAAGTGCGATGTGGTTTCACCCCGTAGAATTAATGGGCGGGCGGCGTTTGGTGGGGGCGTGGCGCCCCATGAAAGTGTGTACACGAGGGGTGGCGGCGTTTGGTGGGGCGTGGGAAGCGGGTTGCGATCATACATGCCACTGGTCGCGGGTCAAGGGGCGGGCTCACGCGCGCGTCTGTGCCGTCGTGGGTCAAGGGGACACGCCTGCCCCGGGTTCTTTGCGTGTGCCGCCCGTGCATTCATGCCCTAGCCCATTCTTGCTAGTGCCTGGCTAGAGGGCAGCGTTCGGTCGATGGGGGCCCGTCGATGGGAGTCGTGACAAGTGACAATAATGGGCGCCTTCATTTGCCCATCTTGTAACGGGCAGCACGCTGTTTGAACTGCATCGATACCCACATCGATGCCCGATACCCCATGCGATGTGCGTCCTCAAAGAGGAGCACGCCATGTACAACCGCCATGCAGCGTTGGCTTTTGGTTGTCTTCATCGGGCTGCTGCATTATGGCGGTGCATGCTTTGATGCGACGATGCATTACTTCTAATGGTAGGCATCGACAGCTTCTGCGTCGATAGGGGTGGCGGAGCAGGGCTACGTCGAGGGCATGCATGCAGCGGGCCCGCATGCAGCGCCGCGAGGCGCGGTTCTGCGGCTGGGCATGCATGCTGCGGGTAGGCTCGAACACGCATGCAATGATGGAAAGGGCACTGCGTGAGGCTTGGTCCATGCACCGCGTCAACTCTTGCCATTGGATTCAAATGAGCGGTCCTGATGCCCCAGCGAGAGGCGGATCCAAACCCCACCGATTCAACCAATCAGCGCGTCTCATGCGGATCGATGCACACTGTAGCTAACCCTAGCGCTGATCTCAACCGTCCGCGCTGTGATCGGCGGCCCGGTAGTGTCTTGGGGTTTTGAGGGTTTTGGGAGGGTTTTGAGGGGTTTTGGCTGATTAGGGTTGAGCATAACTAATTCAAAAAAATCAAAAATATATAAAACTTACGCACATAGTCTTATTATGTCGTGTAGTAACGAGAAAAAAATATAAATATGGTTTACATACATTTTTACGAAAATTCCTTCACAAAATTGTCACTCCTCGAACAATGTAGTATGGAGTTCAAGGATGAGAGTAGTGGGCACCCGAGAGAGTAGGTGGGGTTTTGAAAATGAAAAGTGTGTAAACCTCACCAAAACTTCATTTTGGATTGACTAAGAAAGATCTTAACTTACTTTTCTCATTTTCATGTTTTAAGCTTGTTTTATATATAATTTTCTATTAAACCTTGTTTTCTCAAAAAAAGAAAATAATAGAAAATTAATTCAATAAATAGTGAGACTTTAGATGTACACTATATAGGTAGAATAGATGTGTAGAAAAATTATTTGGCTGGTTTAGACAAGGTGCCAAAAAAACTTGCTTAAATATGAGGCCGTTTACCCTACCTTTGGAGGTCATTTGAGACACACTTTTCATGACTATGAGTTCAACTTACCAAAAGGGCTCGGAATGATCAGCAAGCAAACATAATTTCAGTTGAGGTAGTTTAGATAGCATTAAAACATCAATACCCCATCCCTAATTCAAATTTGAGCCCAAATTTGAATTTAAATTAATTTTATTTGGCTGGTAGGTACCAACAAACAAGTTCGAATAGAAATACGGGATACATAGTGACTACCAATCGCATCAAGTTACAAATATTATTACATGCCCCAAATTTTCAAACTGTTCTCTGTTCTACCTCTTCCTACCACGTCGCGTGCCCTTCTTCGCCTTAGCACTTCTTGTTTTTGGTTCTACTACACACACAAGTTCACTGATCATCTTGGTTTTCTTCACTGGTCTTTTCAACACCTCGCCAACACCCTCATGATCAGTGTCTTCCGTCTCAATGTTGACAGCAGTTTCAGTTTCTTCGGTGTGTACCTCAACATGGGTTTCTTCAGTCTGAACCTCGACACGCTCAGGTTCAGTTTCAACCTCGAGCAGTTTCTTGATGTGTACCTCAACATGGGTTTCTTCAGTCTGAACCTCGACACACTCAGGTTCAGTTTCAACCTCGAGAGCAGTTTCTTCAGTTTGAATGTTGACTGCAGCAGGATTTTCTTCAGTCTGCTCAGGCTCAGGCACACTTCTCCTCTTTCTACCGCCACTGACTCTTGCTTTTTTTGTTGGCCAACACTGTTCAACAACAAGGGGTTGACTTGCTCGCTTCCTCCTGGCCATTGGGAAAATGTTATACATATAGTAACTAGAAAAAAGCACCAAATCAAAACACAGACAAATAAACAAGAACATACTTTGGCTTATCAGGAGTGTAACGGCATTTGGCAGATCCCACTGTGCCCAAGTTCCTGCACAACTTGCATCTATTTTGTTACCTTTTTGGGTCCTTTTTGGCTTTCCATCTTTCTTTCCCTTCTTACTACTCCCACCTTTCTCAAACCATGCCTTGAACCTACTCTGTTTAGGCCTGCCAGCCTTTCTTTTCGTCAAGGGAGGATACATGGAAAATTCAATGTCCACTTCAGGCCACTGAGACTGATCTGTAAGTGCTGGAATTGGAGTAGCATATGCAGCTTTGAATCTTGCTACGAATAATATTCATGCAAATATGGGTGCATGTTTATCTTGGTTGGGATGCTAAGAAGAGAATGGCATGCTCACATGGTTTACCAGTGTGTTGCCACTCGAGGCAAGTGCAATCATGCAATTCAGTGTTAACAACATGTCTCCTTCCAGTTTTGTTATCTCTAACTTCAGCACCCCAAGGTGAAGATTTTTCAACAAACAAATGTGAAAGATTTCTGCTCCTATTGACCACCTGTTGTACCACTGCTGGAAGCTTATCACCTTGCGACAATCACCTATCCTTCTTCTCAATTCCCACAGCCGCATGAGCATGATCCTGATTTGGTCAATCATGTCATGCACAGCAAATCTTTAACTCCTTCACCTTGTTGTTGAAACTCTCTGCCAAATTGTTGTTGATGTGGTCACACTTGATGGCAGTGTTGAATGCTGACCTGTACCATAACTAAGAATGGTAGGTGTTCAGCCATGGACCAAACTCATCACATGCTGCCATTATCTTATCAAGATGATATTTGTGTGTCTGTCTAGTGTAAGATCTTGCTGCTGGCCACATGCGCCCAAATTCTTCTCCTCTAAATTTTTTGATCAAATTCATCCACAAATGACCGAAGCACTCCCTCTGCTCAGCATGTGGGAAAACATTTTTCACTGAATTTTCAAGCCCCTTACATGCATCTGTGTGTATAGCCAAAGGTGACACTGGCCCTAGGCACCTTTTCAACTGGATCATGAACCATGTCCATGAAGCCTCTGTTTCTGACTGAAACAAGCCAACAGCAATAGGAAACATCCAGTTGTGTCCATCTAGAGCATTGCATGCTGCCAACTGACCATTCCACTTGCCTGTCAAAAATGATGAGTCTATGCTCAAATATGGACGGCACCCTGCTTTGAACCCATCAATGCAAGGCTTCAAAGCCATAAAAAACTTGGAGAACTTGACTTCACCTAAGGGTGATACCTCTGTATCTATCTCCACAACACTGCCAGGTGACCTCTTTTCCACCTCTGCTTTGAAGTTGTAAAGCATCCTAAATGTATTTGCCCAATCACCATATAAATTTTTCATTGCCCTTTGTTTTGCCTTCCACACTGTGGTATATTTCAGTTTAATGGGGTACATCTTTTCCAAGTCTACTTTGAGTTTCTTGGCAGTAGTGTTTGGTGTTTTGGCTAAAATTGGGGTGATCTTTTCTGCAACCCAAAGTTGTGATGTCATGGTTGATACTGTCTGTGAACTTGTAATACAAGTATGTTGATTGGGGATTTGATTAACCCTGACAGTACTTCCATCAGGTTGCAGTCTAGCAGATATGCACCACTTGCAAGGCTTCACACTACCATCAAATCCTCTGCACCTCGCATAAAACTTCTTTCTATCAGTCCAAACAGTCTTGGCATCAAATTCATGTTTGACTGCATAAGTCTTGAAACACATCCTAAACTCCTTCATGCTTGGGAACAACTTGCCTACTTCAATGACAGGGTTTTCTTTGTCATACACATGCACCAGCTCATCATCATGTGCATCATCTACTTCATCTGCAGCTTGTTCCATCAACTGTCCATCTACTTCTTCATCAGCATTAGCAGGCAAACTAGATTCGCCCTTCTCCTGCTTATCTCTGTCATCAACTGGAATGCCAAAAAGTTTGGCCATCTCAATGTCAGGCATTGGTGCAATGACCAAATCAGTAGGCTCATCTAATTCAACTACATTCCAATCAACAGTTGCTGCAGTTTCAGTTTCAGTTCCAGTCACATGTCCCTCTTCGGCTATTACTGTAAGTTCAGTACACATGGGAATCAATGGCCTCTGTGTAGCCCAATCATCGTCTACCATCTGCGCAGCCAATTGTGATGTCACATATCCAACCTTCGAAAAAATGTTCAGATCAACGAGCTTAGCAAAAAAATTAGCCCGTTTGCTTGTCCAGCCGTTTTGCCGATCGATTTCTTCAACAATCTGTTCACCATCTTCTATTCTAACATACTCTCCTTTCCAATCATCAAACCGCAACAGCGATACTTCTTGCTCTGGACCCCAAACAATTTTCTCCCCAATTTTTCCACCCATTTCTTCTTCGCCGTCTCTCCATGTTCGTAGAACTTGTGGATCAATCTCTGTAAACTCAACCTCCCATTTAACAATTGTGTCTCTCTCAATGTTTTGTATGCTACCATCAACTAATTTTGCCTTTGATGGAAAGAAATTGACTGTCAATTCAAGGTCCGGCGGCAGCATCCCTCTGTCGATGGCGGACAGTGTGAGCCCGTGAGAAAGAGCAGGCGAGGCCACCCCTAATTGCATGCAAAATTGGATCGGAGAGATGCATTACCTATTCGAAGTTGAATCTGGCGGCTCCATCTCAGTATGCCCATGGGCTCCCTCACAACCTATCGATTCCATAGCGAAAACAGAGAAAAAGAGCTGAGATCTACGGGCCCGAGAGAGCAGGAAGGCGACTAGGGTTTGAATTCACTCACCATTTTCGAGGACGAAGGCTCCGCCACCGTTGAGAACGAGGGCTCCGCCGCCGCCGAGAACATAAGATCCGCCGCCACCGGAGAAGAAGGGGGGCAGAGTGGCGGGCCCGGCACGGTCGGGCGGCAGGGCACGGTCAGCTATTTTGAGGAACAATTAAGTTGGACCCACATGTCCTAACATAAACGGGCGGGCTTGGTTGACGACCAATTTAACCACATTTAACAACCATGTCGTGTGTGGGCTATTTACCTGCTCAAATGTGTCGCACCACAGCCATTCGCTCGAACTACGTCGCACTCTTGCCAATTCACCTCAAAAACGTCGCACAGGAGCTATTGGCCCACGTCTACAGGCACCGTTGGGGGCAGGCGGGGGCGAAGTGCCGCCGCTCACTGCAGAATTGGCAGGCGTCGTAGCCCCTAAACGCGACATATGGGTCGTCGCAGCCTCCGGTGCGTGTGGGGCAGTCCCTGGGCCGGTGCCCCAGCTTGCCGCAGGTCTCGCACCGGATGTCGGCGGTCTCTGTGGTGGCGCAGTCCTCGTCCGTGTGGCCCGCGCCGCTGCAGACGCCGCAGCAGGTGGCGCTGGCCGAGTCGATGCCGGCGGGGGTGGTGCACAGGGCCTCGAAGTGGCCGTTTCCCCCGCAGCGTGAGCAAGGGGAGGCGGCGCAGTGGTTCCTGCGGTGGGTGTGGGAGCCGCAGGCGGAGCACTGGACGGACGACATGGGTGAGAGCGAGGAGGATGGAGGCGGTGGCGGAACGGAGGTGAAGGGTTCGGGAAAGCTATGGACTTGAGCTGATCGAGGAAGGAAGGAAGAATGTTGTTCAGTCGAGTGGGTTCCCTTTTTACGCTCCTCGCGAAGGCCATGGATAGGGTCTGGTTCCTTTGATAATGCAGCGCCAAACAGGCAGCCAACGGGGTCCTCTGGACCGTCGCGGTAACGATGCACGAGGTGGCTAGGCAGAGTACAACAAGCATGGAGGAGATCAGAAAAGCAGTCTGGGCCGTGAGGTAAGAAATCAAATCTCTGGCCAAAACTCAAGACTGCATATCATATGTACTGGGTACAATACAATCACACATATGCATGCATGATATCTTTCTTGTCGTCACCAGATCAAATCATTTGATTGGCCATGTCATGTCTTCTGCCGTTCTTGTTGAGCGTGTACCGGCGACCTCACCATCAAACTCCATTAACTGCAATTTTCTTTTACTTTCACTCCATGCATGGGTACATCTGTTTGTTGCCATACTATTGTTTACCACACGTCTTCTGTGGATTGGATCGACTGAGGCTCAATGATGTTACTATAATTTTTAAACTTCTTGCTATGTGGATGAATCAACCCTCTTGCATGTTTTTTTATAACTTGCGTTGTGCCTCATGTCATGTGTTAGCAATCCAAGTAAACAGAGGACAAAAGAAACATCCATCCTCATGCATGCCTCGTTTCCGCCAGAGGAACACCAATGCATGCATGCATGTACCACTTTCACGTGCTCCGGTCCACTCCAGTGCATCTCTACGCATGCATGTATGATATCTTGGTCAATCCTCGTCACCGGATCAATCCTGCGATTCATATGATGCAAATAGCAGAGTGGCTAATACCACACAACAAGCACTAGATCCAATTGAATGTAATCTCATATAAACTGTACTAACTTCTTCTATGAAACATATTTTTTTCCCTATGATTTTATGAAACAACTTGACTTTATGGCATAATTGTTGTTGTAGGCCATTGACTTCCCAAGCATGCAAAGTACTACTCCCTCTCTAAATTAATATAAGACCTTTAGGTCAGTAAAGTCATATAAGGACAGTGGGAGGCATCCAGTAGGGGCATCATGGGTGCATGGCACCCCCTCCAAATGTTTTTCTTTAATTTAGCATATACTCCCTCTGTAAAATAATATAAGACGTTTCCGACACTGTCTAACAGAGGGAGAACTAGTTAGACTTACATGTATCTCTTATCAAATGCTGAAATGCCTGACTATTAGCTTGGCACTCCCTAAATTAATTTCTAGATCACCGCCATGTCAGATGTCGTTAGCCGGTGAGGATCTCAGGACCGCTAGGGTAGGGTCACGACTCATGGTACAAAATAGCAAAGTACACCTTAGTCTTGTTCCCCTTGACAAGTATTGTGTGACATCAGATTGTGGGCGACGAAGATCTTCTCTTCTGTCATATGCATCGATCGCGCTACGGGTAACAAAGTCCGCCGGTTCCTGTCTCGTTGGTGTGATGTACCAATTTGACATGGTGACAAACTGCGTAAACAAGATTCAGAAGCACACATGGTTCACACAAAGACACATACTTTACTCACTACAGGGAAATCACACATCGCCCTGTAGTGACTACTGCAAAATAGATTGGGGCTAAAAGACACAATTAATACTCCCTCCGTTCTGAATTACTCGTCAAGGTTTTAATTCAAATTTGAACTAAAACCACGACGAGTAATTCGGAACGGAGGGAGTACAAAAAGACATGACAGTTGATAGTTGACACGTTAGCAATTCTAAACAAGAACATTTGCCTATCTAACACATAATATGACAATCCAGATTAACACAACAGACATAGACACACGGGCAAGGGAGACAAAAAGATAAAAGTAAGATGTGGATACAACTGGCGCATTTCACAACCAACAGATCAACCAGGCTTCGGGAATATGTCTGGACAGGCGGGCTGGGAGTGCCCCGGCTCGCAGGCAGTTGGCACAAACGTCGTAGCCCCGCCATGCCCTGTACGGGTCGCCAGTGTTGAACGAGACATATCTTGTATTGCTAGTCTTATCTTCTCTAGCCTTGTATAGCTAACTCCTAGAGATATGGTAGGATTAGTTACCTTGTCACGCAAGACATCCTGTGTATATATTGTAACCTACTCCATGGAATACAATGAGTTGCACCAAATATTCTCTCTACATGGTATCAGTTTTACTGCGATCCTCTGTCGCTTCCGCACCCTGCAGCCGCCGCACCTTCCTCTAGCCGCCGCCGCGCCAACTCCAAAACCCTACCGTCGCCGCCGTCGCTACTTCTCCCGTAGCCGCCGCCGCCGCCTCCTCCTTCCCACACACCTCAAGCCGCCGCCGCCGCTGCCACCTCTCCCGTAGCCGCCGCCGCCGCCGCTTCTCATCTTCTCCCTGCCGCCACCACCTTCCTCCCAAAACCCCAAAAACCGTCGTCGCTACCATCTACCTTCTGTAGCCGCCGCTTCTTCCTTCCCAACCACCCATCGCTGCCGACGATCCCTCCCTCCTCTCACCACCACCCAAACCCTAACCACCCGACGCCCCCATGGCCAAGGCTGACGCATCTGACGCCGATTCCTTTTCCGGTGCCATGTTCACCCCCGACCGCCTCAACGAGCTTCACATCAAGGATCACGTACCTGTCATCCTCGACCTCGACTCGCTGTCCTACAACGCATGGCGCACCTACTTCGCGCTGCTGTTCCGCTCTTACCGTCTCATCGAGCATGTTGACGGGAGCGTTGACTTCCGCGACATGAAGGACGACGACGAGTGGCTCGCTGTGGACGCCTGCATCGTCAAGTGTCTCTTCCTCACCATCTCCGGCAGCCTCTTCAACATGGTGAACGCCCGTGATCCGTCCGCGTATGCTATGTGGACGTGCCTGTGTGATCTCTTCCTCGACAATCAAATCCAGCGCCGCATCTTTCTTCAAGGGGAGTTCTTCACTATGCAGCAAAACGATCTTTCGATCGACGAGTACTGCACGCGGCTGAAGGTCCTCGCCGATGAGCTGCGCGACATCGGCATGACCATCGACGACTCGGTCTTCCTCACCAACCTCCTCCGCGGCCTCCACCCCGACCTTGGCCAGTCCGCCGCCAACCTCTCCCTCATCACGCCGACGTACGCGAAGGCGGTCAAATATCTCTTCAAGGGGAAAAGTGTCTCCTTCACACCGCCCGACAGGTGACCCACGCCACCCTCCACGTCGGTCTCGCCGCCGGCCACGGTTCTTCCCCAACTCAGCCGAGGCCGTGCGCCTCCGCTACTGTCCCGCCACCCGCGCCTGCCCCCTCCGGCGGCCGCAAGAAGAAGGGTCGCGGGGGCCGGGGCCGCAACTCCAACATGACGCCGCGCCCCCAGCGCCCGCGGCGGCTGCTCCTCCTCCGCCTTGGCTCCCGGGGTATAACCCATGGACGGGAGTGGTGCATGCCTACTCTATGCCCTTCCCCCGCCCACCGGCTCCATGTATTCTCGGGCCACGGCCGAGTAATCCTCAAGTGCTGCTGACCACGCCGGTCCCTGCCACGAACGACACCGCCGCGGCCTACGGTGGCCCGTCGGCCTATGGTGGTCCCTCGGCGTATGGCGGTTCGCCGGGCTATGGTGCATATGGCGGCGCCCCTCCGGTCTACGACCCGACGCTCCTCTCCACCCTTCATGCTACACCCTGGCCAAGCACCTACAACGGAGGTGGCGATTGGTACATGGACACCGGCACCGCCACTCACATGGCCTCCAACCCCGGTATCTTATCTCGTGCCGCTCCCTATCCCTTCTCCTCCCGCATCATGGTTGGTGATGGTAGTGTTGGGGAACATAGTAATTTCAAAAAAATTCCTACGCACACACAGGATCATGGTGATGCATAGCAACGAGAGGGGAGAGTGTGTCCACGTACCCTCGTAGACCGAAAGCGGAAGCGTTAGCACAACGCGTTTGATGTAGTCGTACGTCTTCACGATCCGACCGATCAAGTACCGAACGCACGACACCTCCGAGTTCAGCACACGTTTAACTCGATGACGTCCCTCCAACTCCGATCCAGCCGAGCTTTGAGGGAGGGTTCCATCAGCACGACAGCGTGGTGACGATGATGATGTTCTATCGATGCAGGGCTTCGCCTAACCACCGCTATGATATTATCGAGGTGGATTATGGTGGAGGGGGGCACCGCACACGGCTAAGAGATCCAAGGGATCAATTGTTGTGTCTTTGGGGATCCCCCCCTCCTCCGTATATAAAGGAGGGGAGGAGAGGGCCGACCAAGAGGAGGAGGCGCGCCCAAGGGGGGGATTCGGGAGTAGGACTCCTCCTTTTCCTACTTGGAGAGGGAGAGGGATGGAAGAGGAAGGAGGAAGGAAGGAAAGGGGGGCCCGGCCCCCCTCCCAATTCGGATTGGGCTTGGGGGGTGGGGGGAGCGCCCCCTCCCTTGCTCCTTTCCCCTCATTTCCACTAAAGCCCATTAAGGCCCATATACCTCCCGGGGGGTTCCAATAACCTCCCGGTGCTCCGGTATTATCCCGATCTCACCCGGAACCATTTCGGTGTCCAAATATAGTCGTCCAATATATCGGTCTTTATGTCTCGACCATTTCGAGACTCATCGTCATGTCCGTGATCACATCCGGGACTCCGAACTACCTTCGGTACAGCAAAACACATAAACTCATAATATAACCGTCATCGAACTTTAAGCGTGCGGACCCTACGTGTTCGAGAACTATGTAGACATGACCGAGACACGTCTCCGGTCAATAACCAATAGCGGAACATGGATGCTCATATTGGCTCCCACATATTCTACAAAGATCTTTATCGGTCAAACCGCATAACAACATACGTTGTTCTCTTTGTCATCGGTATGTTACTTGCCCGAGATTCGATCGTCGGTATCTCAATACCTAGTTCAATCTCGTTACCAGCAAGTTTCTTTACTCGTTCCGTAATACATCATCCCGCTACTAACTCATTAGTTGCAATGCTTGCAAGGCTTATATTGATGTGCATTACCGAGTGGGCCAAGAGATACCTCTCCGACAATCGCAGTGACAAATCCTAATCTCGAAATACGCCAACCCAACAAGTGCCTTTGGAGACACATGTAGAGCACCTTTATAATCACCCAGTTACGTTGTGACGTTTGGTAGCACACAAAGTGTTCCTCCGGTAAACGGGAGTTGCATAATCTCATGGTCATAGGAACATTTATAAGTCATGAAGAAAGCAATAGCAACATACTAAACGATCAAGTGCTAAGCTAACGGAATGGGTCAAGACAATCACATCATTCTCCTAATGCTGTGATCCCATTAATCAAATGACAACCTTTGTCCATGGCTAGGAAACATAATCATCTTTGATTAGCGAGCTAGTCAAGTAGAGGCATACTAGTGACACTCAGTTTGTCTATGTATTCACACATGTATCATGTTCCCAGTTAATACAATTCTAGCATGAATAATAAACATTTATCATGATATAAGGAAATAAATAATAACTTTATTATTGCCTCTAGGGCATATTTCCTTCAGGTAGCTCTCTCCCCATCACCCATCATGGTTCATCCTCCCTTCCGTTACCCTCTTCCACTACTAGGGAAAAGCCTAGCAGCAGCACGGGTTTTGGGCCTCTTAGTAGCGCGGGGACAGGCGCTACTAATAAGGCGCTACAGCTAACGTATAGCTGTAGCGCCTGTTGTCCCACGCTACTGCTATACATGAATAGCTGTAGCGTTGTTTAGAAAAGGGCGCTGCTGATATTATCTGCAGCGATGTTTACAGGGAAGCGCTACTAGTAATGCGGCGCTACTGCTAAATTCCCCCCCTCGCTACTACTAGTTTTATTAGTTTTTTCCTGCATATTTGTTTTTGTATTTGTTTGGTATTTGAATAGGCTTTATACAATAATCTTTAGCATATCATACACATACAAATACATCGTCATCCATCTAAATAATGGTATACGCGAGAAGAGCTATCACTTTGACTACATGAGTTCGTATCCCTCTCTCGCATTAGCGTGAACCTAAACTAACTACTGCCTGTCACATCGTCCTTCATCGTGTCTAGCCATGTTTCCTATGATTAAATCTAGTCAATTAATTCTAGACCTAATAAAATGAATAATGACATTAAAAAGGCCTATTGCTTTGCAGGAATGTTGACTCCTTCCTGGTGCGGCAAATCCCGGGCACTCGATATGTCCTAGTTTGTAGCACAAGCATGCCGAAATTCACGGAAAATTTCGGCATGACCATTGCTAAAAAGTGGACAAATCGAGAACCTGAAATTTGCCGGAACAGAAATGAATCAACATTCCGGCAAAATATAGGCCACTCAGCATCATTCCCTGGAAACAACAAAGTCACTTGGGCACAATCGAACCACTTCAATGAAAAGATATAACATGACCACTTCAATGAAAAGATATAATCAACAATAAAAGTCTAGGAAGGGATCATCTTTAAAATAAAATTTTCCTAAATTCAATTCCTTCAAAAATAGTGCTCTTTTCAAAAATCAAAAACCTTTGCAAAATGACCTCACTAAACACTTCTCTGCCTAGGACAAAACCCAAATTATGTTGATCTAGTTATTCCTCTCTCTCACACAAACACATATTATTATCTTTAACCCTTCTCTGCCTAGGACAGAACCCAATTAAATTGCAAACGAACTCCATTTCTCTAACCCTTCTGACCTAATGCTCTAAAATAAAATTTTCCTTTGACCTAGCCAGCCTACTTAACCTAGCTTGTTAATCCAACGAACCTAATTAACCTACCTATTTAACCTAGTTAGTTAATCTAGTTTACCTAGATAATTAACCTAATTAAACTAGTTAACGCAACTAGTTCTCTGTCAAAGCCCTAAATAAATTTTTGCACTAATTAACCTAGATAATTAACCTAATTAAACTAGTTAACCCGACTAGTTCTCTGTCAAAGCCCTAACTATTTTTTGCACTAACCTAGATAATTAACCTAATTAAACTAGTTAACCTAACTACTTCTCTGTCAAAGCCCTAACTAAAATTTTGCCCTAACCTAGATAATTAAGCTAATTAAACTAGCTAACCTATGTATGAGAGAGAGAGAGAGGAGGGGTGGGGGCTTACAGAGGATGGCTCCGGTGGTGGCGAGGGAGGCAGGGGCGTCTCCGGTGACGGCGAGGGAGGCAGTTGTGGCGAGGGAGGATCCGGTGGCGTCGACGGCGGCTCCGGTGGCGTTGATGAGGCCGCGCGGCTCCGTGGCGTTGGGGGAGGCTCCGGTGGCGTCGACATCACACGGTTCTGGTGGCGTCGACGTCGGCAGGAGACGGCGGCGAAGTGGGGCGACGGCGAATCGGGGAGACGGCGGCGGGGTGGGTCGAGGGATTTGGGGAAGAAGTGGTGGCCGAGGGGAAACGGTTTTTTGGTTAAGTCAAACTTAGCGGTAGCGCGTTTCGTAAAACGCGCTATAGCTAAGATAGCTATAGCGGTCTTTACAAAACGCGCTGCTGTTATAGCTATGTAATTTTCTTCCATTTTTTAATTTTCTTTTCTGTTTCTATAGCAGGGGTCTAGGACACGCGCTGCATCTATGTTAGATATAACGCCTCTTACAAACACACGCTACTGCTATGCCTTCTTCCGTTTTTTCGCTTTTTCATTTATTTTGCTTTACATTTTATTTTTTCCTTTCTTCTTTTTCTATTTCTTTAATTTTCATTTACTTTTATATTTGTTTTTCATCTTATTTTATTTCCATTAGTAGTAGCGCTCTTAGTAGGAAACGTGCTACTACTTATGCCCTAGCGGTAGCGCGCTTCTTCCAAGCCCGCTACTGCTATGCGTATCCTATCATTGTACCAACGGAAATATTAGTATTAGCGCTTTCGCCACTACACGTGCTACTGCTAAGATTGTATCTGCAGCGCGGTTTTCTCTCAACCGCTACTGCTATCTAGCACTAGCGCTCTTTTTTGACCCGCGCTGTTGCTAAATTTCTTTGTATAGGCTTTTCCCTAGTAGTGTTCTTGTTTAACTCTCAATAATGTGCTTGTTTCACCATCCTTAATTAAAAATCTGTGTTCTGTTCGTACTCTTACTCGTGAAAATCCTGTCACTGTTGAGTTTGACGCTCTCGGTTTTTCTGTTAAGGATGCTCGCTCTCGGAAGGTTCTTGATACGTCTCCAACGTATCTATAATTTTTTATTGTTCCATGCTATTATATTACCTGTTTTAGATGTCTATGGGCTTTATTTTACACATTTATATCATTTTTGGGACTAACCTACCAACCGGAGGCCCAGCCCGTATTGCTGTTTTTTTGCCTATTTTAGTATTTCAAAGAAAAGGAATATCAAACGGAATGAAACCTTTGGGAGCGTGATTTTTGGAACGAACGTGATCCGGAGGACTTGGAGTGCAAGTCAAGAAGCAGCCGAGGCAGCCACGAGGGTGGGGGCGCGCCGCCCTATCTCATGGGCCCCTCGGGCGGCCACCGATGTACTTCTTCCTCCTATATAAGCCTACATACCCCGAAAAACATCCAGGGAGCCACCGAAGAAATATATCCGCCACCGTAACCTTCTGTATCCGCGAGATCCCATCTTGGAGCCGTCGTCGGCGTTCTGCCGGAGGGGGATTCCACCACGGAGGGCTTCTCCATCAACACCATATACCTTCCGATGAGTTGTGAGTAGTTTACCACAGACCTTCGGGTCCATAGTTATTAGCTAGATGACTTCTTCTCTCTTTTTGGATCTCAATACAATGTTCTCCCTCTCTCTTGTGGAGATCTATTCGACGTAATCTCTTTTTGCGGTGTGTTTGTCGAGATCCGATGAATTGTGCGTTTATGATCAAGTTTATCTATGAATAATAATTGAATCTTCTCTGAATTCTTTTATGTATGATTGAGTTATCTTTGCAAGTCTCTTCGAATTATCGGTTTGGTTTGACCTACTAGATTGATCTTTCTTACCATGGGATAAGTGCTTAGCTTTGGGTCCAATCTTGCGGTGATCTTACCCAGTGACAGAAAGGGTTGCAAGACACGTATTGTATTGTTGCCATCGAGGATAAAAAGATGGGGTTTATATCATATTGCTTGAGTTTATCCCTCTACATCATGTCATCTTTCTTAATGCGTTACTCTGTTCTTATGAACTTAATACTCTAGATGCATGCTGGATAGCGGTTGATGTGTGGAGTAATAGTAGTAGATGCATGCAGGAGTCGGTCTACTTGTCATGGACGTGATGCCTATATACATGATCATGCCTAGATAACATCATAATTGTTCGCTTTTCTATCAATTGCTCGACAGTAATTTGTTCACCCACCGTAATACTTATGCTATCTTGAGAGAAGCCTCTAGTGAAACCTATGGCCCCCGGTTCTATCTTTTATCATATAAGTTTCAAATCTACTTTTATTTGCATCTTCATTTTCTGCATCTATATTATAAAATACCAAAAATATATTTATCTTATCATATTATCTCTATCAGATCTCACCTTCGCAAGTGGCCGCGAAGGGATTGACAACCCCTTTATCGTGTTGGTTGCGAGTTCTTTGTTTGTTTGTGTAGGTTCGTAGGACTTGTGAGGAGCCTCTGCTACATCTCCAACGTATCTATAATTTATGAAGCATTCATGCTATTTTATTATCTGTTTTGAATGATTATGAGCTTTATTATACACTTTTATATTACTTTTGGGACTAACCTATTAACCGGAGGCCCAGGCCATATTGCTGTTTTATTGCGTGTTTCAGTATTTCGAAGAAAAGGAATATCAAACGGAGTCCAAATGGAATGAAACCTTCGGCGGCGTTATTTTTGGGAAGAATATCACCCAGGAGACTTGGAGTTCACGTCAGAAGAGCCTCGAGGAGGCCACGAGATAGGAGGGCGCCCCCCCTACTGGGCGCCCCCCTGTCTTGTGGGCCCCTCGAGCACCCCCCGACCGACTTCTTTCGCCTATATAAGCCTATGTACCCTAAAAACATCGAAAAAAGATAGATCGGTAGTTCCGCCGCCGCAAGCCTCTGTAGCCACCAAAAACCTCTCGGGAGCCCTTCCCGGCACCCTGCCGGAGGGGGGATCCTTCACCTGTGGCCATCTTCATCATCCCTAGTTCACCCTCAAGTCTGAGGGTATGTACGAGTAGCTATGTGTTTGATGTCTCTCTCTCGAGTTATCTCTCGTGTTCCCTCTATGGCACGATCTTGATGTATCCCGAGCTTTGCTATTGTAGTTGGATCTTATGATGTTTCTCCCCCTCTACTCTCTTGTGATGAATTGAGTTTTCCCTTTGAAGTTATCTTATCGGATTGAGTCTTTTATGAGAACACTTGATTTATGTCTTGCCATGCTTATCTGTGGTGACAATGGGATATCATGTGCCACTTGATGTATGTTTTGGTGACCAACTTGCGGGTTCCGCCTATGAACCTATGCATAGGGGTTGGCACACGTTCTTGACTCTCCGGTAGAAACTTTGGGGCACACTTTGAAGTACTTTGTGTTGGTTGAATAGATGAATCTGAGATTGTGTGATGCATATCGTATAATCATGCCCACGGATACTTGAGGTGACAATGGAGTATCTAGGTGACATTAGGGTTTTGGTTGATTTGTGTCTTAAGGTGTTATTCTAGTATGAACTCTATGATAGATTGAGCGGAAAGAATAGCTTCATGTTATTTTACTACGAACACTTGAATAGATAGAACAGAAAGAATAACTTTGAGGTGGTTTCGTACCCTACCATAATCTCTTTGTTTGTTCTCCGCTATTAGTTGCTTTGGAGTGACTCTTTGTTGCATGTTGAGGGATTGCTATATGATCTATCTATGTTATTATTGTTGAGAGAACTTGCACTAGTGAAAGTATGAACCCTAGGCCTTGTTTCCTACCATTGCAATACCGTTTACGCTCACTTTTATCGCTTGCTACCTTGCTGTTTTTATAATTTCAGATTACAAATACCTTTATCTACCATCCATATTGCACTTGTATCACCATCTCTTCGCCGAACTAGTGTACCTATACAATTTACCATTGTATTTGGTGTGTTGGGGACACAAGAGACTCTTTGTTATTTGGTTGCAGGGTTGTTTGAGAGAAACCATCTTCATCCTACGCCTCCTCTGTCCTACCAACCTGTGCACTTGCAGGCCCAACAACGTCTGCAAGAAGAAGGTTGTGTAGTAGACATCAAGCTCTTTTCTGGCGTCATTGCCGGGGAGGCTAGGTAAACGGTACTCACACCCCGTCAACTAAGCTCTTTTCTGGGGTGAGTGCTTGAAGGTATATCTTTGGATCTTGCAATCGAATCTTTTTGTTTCTTGTTTTATCACTAATTTAGTCTATAAAAGAAAACTACAAAAAAATGGAATTTAGTTTGTCTCATACGCTTCGTCTTTTTAATATCTTTCGTGAGAATGATGGTAAGGAAAATTGTGCTCAAGTGCTAGAAGAAGAAATCTATAGAATGTTTGGTACTAGATCTTTGTATGATGAACATGATTGCAATGTTGTTAGTATGAATTCCTTGAATATCCATGATGGTAATGATATGCAAAGTCACAAGATTGGGGAAGCTATGTTTGATGAATATGATATTTTTTCCCCCAAGTTTTGATGAGAATATTTATTACTCCCTCCTTCCCAAAATATAAGGCACGGTTTGACTTTCCTGGTCTTCGTTGCACAACTTTTACTATATTTTTTATGTATTATATGTCTATAAGATTATTATACATACATATGAAATAAAATTGCTTTGCAAGACAAATACAGCGATGTCATTTATACATGTTCAATCCATATACTTTGATATATATTAGTGGTCAAAGTTGTGCATCAAAGACCGTAAAAAGTCAATCGCGCCTTATATTTTGGGAAGGAGGGAGTATGATGAAAGCATGCCTCCTATTTATGATGATTATATTGATGAAAGTGGGTATGGAAGAGTGTCAACTTTAGGAAGTAGTGATCCCACTATTTTGGAGGATATTGAATCTTATTGTGATGAATATGAAAGTGGATTTGGAAGAGTGTCAACTTTATTTAGTGATAATTCCACTATTTCGGAAGAGGTTCCAATTGATTATGAGAACAAAGTTGCTATCTATGATGATTATTGTGATGACTTGTATGCTATTAAGAATAATGATATCCATGAAACTTGTCATCATGATTTTAGTTTTCAATTGGATTATGCCTCACATGATAGTTATTTTGTTGAGTTTGCTCCCACTATTATTCATGAGAAGAATTTTGTTTTTGACAGATTCTGTTTTTCGTGTGTTGTTTGCTTATTTTGATGCATCTATGGCTAGTATGTAAGGGTATGAACCATAGAGAACTTGGAATACAGTAGGTTTAACACCAATATAAATAAAGAATGAGTTCATTACAGCACCTTATGTGGTGGTTTTGTTTTCTTTCATTAACAGAGGTTGTGAGATTTCCTGTTGAGTTTTATGTTGTGAAGTTTTCAAGTTTTGGGTAAAGATTTGATGGACTATGGAATAAAGGGTGGAAAAATCCTAAGCTTGGGGATGCCCAAGGCACCCTAAGATATTCAAGAATAGCCAAAAGCCTAAGCTTGGGGATGCCCCGGCAAGGCATCCCCTCTTTCATCTTCGTTCATTGGTAACTTTACTTGGAGCTATATTTTTATTCGCCACATGATATGTGTTTTGCTTGGAGCGTCGTGTATTATATTAGTCTTTGCTTGTTAGTTTACCACAATCATGCTTGCTGTACACACCTTTTGGGAGAAGCGTACTTGATTGAAATTTTATTAGAATATGCTATGTGCTTCACTTATATCTTTTGAGCTTGATAGTTTTTGCTCTAGTACTTCACTTATATCTTTTAGAGCACGGCGGTGGATTAATTTTGAAGAAATTGCTAGTCTCTCATGCTTCACTTATATTATTTTGAGAGTCTCTTAGAACAGCATGGTATTTTCTTTGGTTATGAATTTGTTCCTAGAATGATGAGCATCCAAGTTGGGTATAATAAAAACTATCATAGAAAGTGCATTAAACACTAGGATCAATTTGATGCTTGATAATTGTTTTGAGATATAAAGGTAGTAATGCTAGAGTCATGCTAGTGGATAATTATGAAATTGAGAAATACTTGTGTTGAAGTTGGCAAGTCCCGTAGCATGCACTTATGGTAAAAGTTGTGTGATAAATTTGTTGCATGAGGTGCTCTTTTGATTGTCTTCCTTATGAGTGGCAGTCGGGGACGAGGGATGGTCTTTTCCTACCAATCTATCCCTCTAGGGGCATGCGTAGTAGTTCTTTGCTTCGAGGGCTAAGTAGACTTTTGCAGTAAGTATATGAGTTCTTTATGACTAATGTGAGTCCATGGATATAGGCACACTCATCCTTCAACTTTGCTAGACTCTATTTTACCGCAACTTTCGCCGGTAGCATATGCACCCATTATTTACCTTCCTCAAAACAGCCACCATACCTACCTATTATGGCATTTCCATAGCCATTCTGAGATATATTGCCATGCAACTTTCCACCGTTCCGTTTATTATGACACGTTCCATCATTGTCATATTGCTCTTTGCATGATCATGTAGTTGACATCATATTTGTGGCAAAGCCACCTTCATAATTTTCATACATGTCGCTCTTGATTCATTGCATATCCCGGTACACGGCCGGAGGCATTCATATAGAGTCATATATTGTTCTAGCTTTGAGTTGTAAATCAATAAAAGTGTGATGATCTTCATAATTAGAGCATTGTCCCAGTGAGGAAAGGATAATGAAGACTATGATTCCCCCACAAGTCGGGATGAGACTTTGGACTTTATAAAAATAAAAGAGGCCAAAGAAGCCCACCAAAAAGAAAAAAAAAGAAAAGTAAAAAAAATAAAAAGGAAAAAAGGGAAAAAGAAAAAATAAAATGAGAGAAAAAGAGAGAAGGAACAATTTCTACTATCTCTTTTCCACACTTGTGCTTCAAATAGCACCATGATCTTCATGATAGAGAGTCTCCTATGTTGTCACTTTCATATACTAGTGGGAATTTTTCATTATAGAACTTGGCTTGTATATTCCAATGATGGGCTTCCTCAAAATGCCCTAGGTCTTCGTGAGCAAGCAAGTTGGATGCGCACCCACTTAGTTTCTTTTGTTTTGCTTTCATACATTTATAGCTCTAGTGCATCCGTTGCATGACAATCCCTACTCACTCACATTGATATCTATTAATGGGCATCTCCATAGCCCGTTGATACGCCTAGTTGATGTGAGACTATCTTCTCCCTTTTTGTCCTTACAACCACCACCATAGACCACCATAGTGTTATGTCCATGGCTTGCGCCCATGTATTGCGTAAGAGTTGAAAAAAAAGCTGAAGCGCGTTAAAAAGTATGAACCAATTGCTCGGCTCGTCATCGGGGTTGTACATGATGGGAGTATTTTGTGTAATGAAAATGAAGCATGGCCTAACTATATGATTTTGTAGGGATAAGCTTTCTTTGGCTATGCTATTTTGATAGGACATGATTATTTGTTAGTATGCTTCAAAGTATTATTATTTTTATGTTTTATAAGCTTTTATCTTGAATCATTTGGATCTGAAAAATCATGCCACAATAAAGAAAATTACATTGAGAATTATGCTAGGTAGCATTCCACATCAAAAATTCTGTTTTTACCATTTACCTACTCGAGGACGAGTAGGAATTAAGCTTGGGGATGCTTGATACGTCTCCAACGTATCTATAATTTTTGATTGTTCCATGCTATTATATTACCTGTTTTGGATGTCTATGGGCTTTGTTTTACACATTTATATCATTTTTGGGACTAACCTACTAACCGGAGGCCCAACCCATATTGCTGTTTTTTTTTGCCTATTTCAGTATTTCGAAGAAAATGAATATCAAACGGAGTCCAAACAGAATGAAACCTTCGGGAGCGTGATTTTTGGAACGAACGTGATCAGGAGGACTTGGAGTGCAAGTCAAGAAGCAGCCGAGGCAGCCACGAGGGTGGGGGGCGCGCCCACCCCTACAGGGCGCGCCCCCTGTCTCGTGGGTTCCTCGGGCGGCCACCGACGTACTTATTCCTCCTATATAAGCCTACATACCCCAAAAACATCCAGGGAGCCACCCGAAGAAATATTTCCACCACCGTAACCTTCCGTATCCGCGAGATCCCATCTTGGAGCCGTCGCCGGCGTTCTGCCGGAGGGGTATTCCACCATGGAGGGCTTCTACATCAACACCATAGCCCTTCTGATGAGTTGTGAGTAGTTTACCACAGACCTTCGGGTCCATAGTTATTAGCTATATGGCTTCTTCTCTCTTTTTGGATCTCAATACAATGTTCTCCCCCTCTCTTGTGGAGATCTATTCGATGTAATCTCTTTTTGGGTGTGTTTGTCGAGATCCGATGAATTGTGCGTTTATGATCAAGTTTATCTATGAATAATAATTGAATCTTCTCTGAATTCTTTTATGTATGATTGAGTTATCTTTGCAAGTCTCTTTGAATTATCGGTTTGGTTTGGCCTACTTGATTGATCTTTCTTACCATGGGAGAAGTACTTAACTTTGGGTTCAACCTTGCGGTGTTCTTACCCAGTGACGGAAAGGGTTGCAAGACACGTATTGTATCGTTGCCATCGAGGATAAAAATATGGGGTTTATATCATATTGCTTGAGTTTATCCCTCTACATCATGTCATCTTTCTTAATGCGTTACTCTGTTCTTATGAACTTAATACTCTAGATGCATGCTGGATAGCGGTCGATGTGTGGAGTAATAGTAGTAGATGCATGCAGGAGTCGGTCTACTTGTCATGGACGTGATGCCTATATACATGATCATGCCTAGATAACATCATAATTGTTCGCTTTTCTATCAATTGCTCGACAGTAATTTGTTCACCCACCGTAATACTTATGCTATCTTGAGAGAAGCCTCTAGTGAAACCTATGGCCCCCGGTTCTATCTTTTATCATATAAGTTTCAAATCTACTTTTATTTGCATCTTCATTTTCTGCATCTATATTATAAAATACCAAAAATATATTTATCTTATCATATTATCTCTATCAGATCTCACCTTCGCAAGTGGCCGCGAAGGGATTGACAACCCCCTTATCGTGTAGAGGAGAGGTGCATTCATAATGGATGTGCAAAGGGAGAGGATAGAGTGGGACCAGAAGAGGGCGGAGAAGAAGCTCGAAATTGAACTCGAGAAGATAGAGTTGGAGAAGCAACAAGCGGCGATCAAATGGGAACTCGAGAAGGCCAAGACATTTAGCGATATTGAGCTTGAGAAGGAGAGGTTGCAACTTGCACGAGATGCGGAAGATGCGAGGATCATGTTGGCGGACGAAACCTCTTGGATGAGCATGCAAATAAGTGGCTTGTGGGCAAGAGGAAGGAGATCAATGACCATAGGGAGTACGAGGTGGCGAGGGCGTCTGTGGCTAGGATGCAGGCGGAGGAGCCAGTCCGGATGCAGGCGGAGCAGGACGCAATCCGTCTGGGACAGGATGCATTCCTCTCTGAGCAGGCGCCCGGCCAGAGATCCGAAGCCATCTGTCACGCTCGAACATTCATTTCATTTTGGCTTGTCCGATTTGTTGAATTATGATTTGCTTTGCTTTGTATCAAACTATTGAATTCGGACAATTTGTATCGTACGATTGACGTGCATCGATTGCATGGATTTAAGAATCCGAATTTAAGGTATGTGAATGTGCGGCACAACATATGAAGGCCCAAAAACGCTATCCGTGGACATGCCCGGACGCGTCCACGGGCGTATAGGGGGCGGATTTGCCGAGTCCGGCCGTAGATGCTCTTAACCAAGGTCAACTTGTACAAAAGTGGATTACGTTCTCAAGGATTCCAATGGCTTCACACCTTGCATGGCCACTGCTTTATTTGTATTCATCCACTACTGTACTCATAAGTAGTCACATGCCGCGGCACCTGCTATTCCATGAGGGGAAATAACAAGGACAATGATTTGTGGTACCACACTATGATATTCTCCGACTTGAAATTTGTGAAATCTCAACCGCCTAGATCGGCCACAGCCAGTTCTCATCTCGTGTGATATTTTTATTTGCTGGGACCACTTGACAATAAAATTAGCAATGGCCAACGTTGTAGACAATCAGAAATTTCGGCACCAATTAAAAACATTAACGTGCGCATCAAGAGGGAACGCTCGCGATAGCCACGTGGCGCCAGGAACAGGGGTCGGTGGAAAAACTCGTTCCGTATTGGCCCATTCGTGTTGTTTTTTGTCGGCCCACCACGTTATAGGAGAGAGAGAGAAAAATACCTCGAGTTTACTTCTTTCCCTTAAACAAAAAAAAACCTCGCGTTTGCTTCTGATTCCACGCAACTTCCTATCTCTCTCGTTCTTTCCCCCGCAGCTGCCGCCGCCGCTAGGGTTGGCTTGCCGGGGCCGATGACCGCACCACCGGAGACCATGGGCACTCGGAAAACGGCGGCGATGAGGAGGGTCGGCCCTTGGCGCAGACTCCCGTCCCCGATCGATGGCAGCGTCAGATCCCTCTGTCTCGCGGGGCAGGGCCTCCCGTCCGTGCCACGATGCCGCCGGCATGGAGGCCCGGGCTCGGGCAGCCGCCGCGGTGTCGGGTACGCCGTCGAGGTCTCTAGGGACCGCGCGGTTGGGGACTGGCTTCGCTTCTGGTCGTTGGTTCCGGCGATGCCAAGTCGAAGATCCGACTCACCGATCCGCAAGTAGCAGCTGGATTGGGGGTCGTGTCTGCCCAGGGGCGCCGCCATGGGGTGCTGGTGGTGTTGCCGAGGCGGCGATGGCGCCCGCGCCAGGATGTCGCCTTCTCCTCGGCTTCTTCTGCGCCCGATTCATTCTCGACCGCCTTGTCTACAAGGTTTGCGGGTACGCCTCCCCTCCCCTGCTACCACCTCCTCCCTCCCTTCCTCCCTCGGCGCCTGCTGTGCGTGCTCTGTTCCGAATGGACTCGCTGGCTGGACAAATCGATTCCTCTCGATGCTCTGCCTTTGCCCCCCGCCTTTTCCTCCCAGGGAGACGATGTTTTGTTCCTTGTTGCGGTAGGGCAATCTGTGGATTTCCTTTTTGTCTTGCGCGTGTAGCAGTTTTTTCAGAAAAGTGGAGTTGACTCGGCTGTAGCTTGCCTGGGTACCTACCAGCGAGATAGAACAATAGTTAGTAGTACTTGGTTGTGTAGAGCTCATGTCGAGTTCAGATTTTGTGCAATCGTTCAGTTACTCAGGGCCGACCCGGAAATTGCTTACAACAGCTTAATTGTCAAAATTGATCATGTATGCTATAAGCTGTGCCTGCTTGGTAAAAGTCACATATGTGTCTTGTATGGTAGACTCAGAGTTGGTGCTTGCTTGATGAAACATTGCATGCTGCTTCCTGAAAGTCACCTCTGCCTCCTGTATGGTCGACTCGGAGTTGCTGCTTGCTTGGTAGTAGTAACTATTTGGTGTTGTGACACTCGAAGTTCTGCTTGAGAAACATGTTTAATCGAGTATTTTAAGAAAAAATTCCTGCAACATAGGATGTTACTATTACCCTGTTACCATTTTACAGTTCAATTTTCTGCCCTGTCGATTTTTACCATATCATTTCTGCTGTACTCAGGTTAGTCGGCGTCGTGCCCGTCAAGCCCGCCGCTTGGTACGGGGACGAGGAGGAAGAGGAGGCAAGAGATTTGTTCGGCTCCAACAACAAGGAGTACGTCAAGACCCGCGTAGCAACTACCTAATTCCAGGTCCGCCTCTCGTTACTGAATTAGCCGCTAGATTCTCCGGGGCCAAGTTATCTCCTCAATATTTGGTGAGCAAAATTTCTTAGGAGATTGCTACATAACCCTACCCAGTTTGTGTGTGATTGGCTGGTTTTGTTGCTCGTGGGGCTCTGGGAGCTGCAGTGAACGTTTTGTCTGTGGCAGAATTAACCTTCTTGCTTGAGTACACGATGAACTCTTCATGCTGCAGACTTGTGTTTCTTAGGAGCATAATGTTGGATTTCAGCAGTGTATGTCAGGCTAAGTAGATCATAATGTTGGATTAAATTCTCTGCTAGCATCTTCTGGTTCTTGCTTGATTTTCTAGAGGCAGAGAGACTTTGTTACAAACGCATTAAGCAGAACTACTGAAGAGAGTAGAAGAACGAACCATGAAACCATATATATAATTGGGTCGTATTCGCCTCGATGGGTCTCAACCTGCCACGCGGAGCGACTCCCGGATGCTGGAGCTCGACGGTGAGGGAAGCGCCGTCCCTTTTCACGGGCGCCGGTTGCTGGTGCTGGCAGGAGGGACGAGCAGGCGTTGGGCAGCCTCAAGCTTCTCCCATGTGCCTGGACGCCAGCGGCACAAGGGATTGAGGAGAAAGGGGCGATGCCAAGGGCGTGGAGCAGGGGGTTCACATGCAGATCCATATCATCAGCAACCACTGAGACCTCGTTCAACCTCAAGATGCTAGCGTCCTGCCTCCATTTCAAGTTGTTCGCCACGGTCGCTACCTCATGTCAGGTACACATTACATCTCCCTTTCTTCTCTTCTGGTCTACTGTGGTTGAGCTCTACAAGGAGATGAGTTATTACTACTGAATTTCGGATCTAAAGTTGTGTGCTACAGAAAAATTGTATAGCTTACCTATTCGTAATCTAAGACGAATGTTTATTAGGTATTGCACGCAGGTAATATGGTGAGGACACAAATTTGGGTGTCCAGCTCCTTGCCTGCATGTGCAAGGAATTCAGAACATGCAGGTATTTTTTATTCTTGATCTCTCCATACCTTGTGTTTCATTTTCTGGATGGAAGGAATTCATGTTTAATTTCACATGATGTTCAAACAAATAAATACATGATGTGTTGAATTGCTGAAATATGGAGGAAATGCTACAACTTGATGACTATTACAGTATAGTTAATTCAGAACTTCATTTCTGATGACATGAGTCTTGTGGACTATATTGGCTATCAGTACAACTGAGCATGATTTACACTGTGTTTGACAACAAAGTATTGTAATAACCGCAATATTTTAGCATGTTGGTATATCAATTTATTTTGCAGTAGCAGTAATGCAGAGAATGAATCTACAACAGTCCACCTGTTACCAGTGCTCTTACTTCTTCTCTTCTTCCTGAATAGCTTGCTCTTCTCTCATCCACTGCTCTGTTTGATTTAGCCCCTATAATCTCATCTTCGATTGTGCAGATTATTTTGTGTATGTGACTAAGGTGTTGGAAATCCAAGCAGGCTGTAGGAAAAGATTTATTTCTTCTTATGCTCTTTGTGTAATCAATAGTTCTTTTTTCTTCTGCTGGGTAGTTGGGGATTTGTTTTGGGATGTTTCACAGAACTTAGGGAAGACCTTGTCAAGCTTATTTTGGGGGCACTAGGGTGAATTAATCCTGATCCTAGCATAAGTACAGTCAGGAATTACATCTTTTGTGGCCAGCAGGAACAATGTGGTGTCCTATTTTCTGCACTCCGGTGTTTTCTGTACTACTGCAAAAACATATACTATATTTGCTAGCTCTTGTTGTTACCTCATTTGACCCTATGCTTCTCTCAAATCAGCTATGAATTAAAAACGATAATTAATCTCATGATGATGATGATGGCGACTGTTGGTACTTTAGGTGATATATGCCTCATCATAACTGAACATTTATCAATTTTGATGCATGCCTGTACGGGCTAACATTTTTGGTTTAAGGCAGCAACTATATAGTGTGTGATGTAAGAATGTACATGCAATATATCTTGTCCATTGCAGACATAGGAACGCTTGATTCTCATGAGTGTGTCTCAATTGGTTCTTTATAATACAGTACTAGAGTTCATTTAGAGTATTAGTGGATGATAATTTCCTTCCCACATATTTAAAACAGTGCAACAGATGAAGCCAACGCGGACGATGATTAACTTCTCCGACCTTATGGTAGGTTGAATCTGAATCACATTGACAGGTGAACTTCCTTGTAATCCCTTTTCCTAAAACTATAAGACAATGGCCTAGCCTGGTATTTTGGTAGTTGTGTAAGCTGAAACATGATGCTAAGCCTAACAATTTATTGTCATTTTTTTGCATGAGACCACATTTTGGTAGTTCCGAAGCCTAAAATTCGGTAGTATTGGACAAAATGAATAGATATTTTGACTTTGATAAATTAGGAGAGGTCCGTGTCAAGAGTGTTGTGGTTATGTTTAATGTACTCTTGTGCGCGAGATTTTTACTGTGTCCCCAGCTCTGTACATTGTTCCTATGAGTTGTTCATGTTGTTTAATAAAACTTATAATGATGCACTGTACAGTTTATTTTGTTAGTCTCTTCGATATGTCGTGCAACAACCATTCAACAAGGCTTTGTCTTTCATGATGTGTTATTAGAGGCAATGCTTCATGTTATTCGTTGATATTTTAAGTGCTGATATCTTTGCATTTTATTTTTAGGAGGAGCTTTGAAAGTTTGTCAGGGCGGAGAAGATGGTTCTCAAGTATGCTACTATCATTGATGTTGTGTGGGAACACTAAAGATTTGTGAAACAGCTTGCCACTGTCTTACTTGTACCTTTATACAGGACAGAGCTCTGCCGTTTCAGTGGTACCAAGATATACCCGAGGAATGCATTAGATTCGTCCATTCAGACTCTGGAGTAGAAGTTTGCCAAAATCATGCTGCGCATTCTTTGCGTGTATCCAAAATCAAGTCTTCCATTTGTCCAACTCAAAGTGCAAGCGCTATTTCCACAACCATCTCAAGCCTGCTAAGCTTATATGGACTGCCATGTACACGAAGCAGCACAAGAACGTACATGATAACAAGCCAATTCCCTTAAATGATATACTCCATATACTTTAACATACGTTTCATAATCTTAATAGTATCTCCTATTAGGTGATCTGATTAGGAAGTGTAAGTACAATGATCTGGTAGGTAATTGGGTTGCTTAAATATTTCCTCTGATTAGTATTTTAATTTACCAATAGGTACTGGCAGTAAAAGAAACTGACATCCAATCAGTCTCAGGGATTGAATGATTTAGTTACCACATTGTGTCAGTTAGTCTGCTCTTTCTATATTACTTAATCATGTGTAATTTTCTTTACTTTTGCTCTGTTGTAAGTGGATGTATAGGTTGCCAGTTTTTATCTCTGTTTAGATGGGTTTTAACCAAAGCTCCGGAGTACTCGCTTGCTTTGTCTTTTTAAGCAACTACAAATTGTATGGGCATTTGAAGTTGTGGCTTATAATTCTCGTGATGAGATTGCAGGATATTCGTGTTGAGGCTGCAAAGAAGAGGCACCGTGCCACCAAGAGTCTGTATGGTCCGCTGTTCTACGCCTCTGGACGTGCCATTGACGACCATACCACCGACTATGCATAGAATCTATGTGTCGTGTTTCCTGTTTCTCTAAGACCTTTAATTCTGCGGTATGATGTGAGGAAATATGCCTCTGCTTTATTATCTATATCATCGTTCATGTAACATCTAAGAATCCGGTCCTTGAATGTGTTGCATTCGCACAACTGTCTTATTGTTTCAGTTAAAAACTTCTCTGAATGTGTTGCTTTTGGACAACTGTCTTATCATTTGAGTTAGAACTTGTACGTATCATACCTTGAGTCTGATGGAATAACATCATGTACTACACATAGGAAAGTGCAAGGGGCGTGTCCAACCTGGCACCGCCCAGCTTTCCCTCAGGCGGCGCGCCACGGGCGCGCCCCGACCACTAGTGCCCATAAACGATTACATGGCCAAGGCCAAGCACACGGTGGTTGCTCTTAGAGCATGTACATGTGGACTTGACAAATCCGTTCCCTTATGCGCGGACGGGCCCGGACTTCCCATGTGCGAGGACGTACCCGGATGGTCCCCTATATTTGCTGCCGGCCATAATGTTTATCTATCACAAATTCATCACAATTCAACCGTTCAACAAAGCAACGAAGCAAAAAGAAAAGCATAGGTCAACAATCCTTTGATGATCCCTTCGAGCGATGTCCTCCAGCTTGCAGGCCGGAGCCAAGGACGGGAGCCCCACGGGCGAGACCGAGGCAACATTCATGACGGCGGTTGGAGATGGGTTGGACGACATCTAGAGCGACCGATAGGGCCCGGCAGCGCGGAAGGGGAGAAGGGTGCACTACTAGGGAAAACCCTAGCAGTAGCGCGTGTTTAAAGCCTATCAGTAGCGCGGGGTACGGTGCTACTAGTAAAGGCGACCATTTTTATACATCAAATGAGGCACACAATCCATTGGGATTTTCTGTTGAAAAACATAGTAATAACTTCGTAGTTAGCAATGTAGTTCAGTTTTAGAAGTATGCAAAACATGCACGGATGTCGTAATAGTAAAAAATCTTACCAGGATATCTCCATGGAAGTTATAGTGGTTCAACACGTGCACTAGTGGCACGTATTCATCATAATTTGGAGGAGTTCGATAAAAGGCATTGTAATTCTCAAGATCAGTACAATATGCGACCAGATGACTTTTCTCCTGATAAGTTAACTCAGAGCCTTCGGTGTAGTTGGTTCTGTCTACTATCTTCTGCACATTCTTTGAAGAATGAATGGAAATAAGCTGTCAACTATTTTGAAATAAACAATATAAATTACTTAATAACTATGTTTGAAAAGCTCACATAGGGGAAGAATTGGAAGCGTATCAACAAGGACCCAAATGTCCAAATTGTCTTCGGCGGTGTCTCAAGATCCATGGTGACAAGCATACCCTCATAAAAACCATACATCTCGCGAAGTGCTTCCCAATTCTTGCAACCAAAATGGGTTAGGCTCTCAGAATTGTACAGATTTACTTCAAAATCCATACCATGATGGGTCCTTAGGTGAATTTTCTTTGTTTCCATACTTTCATAGTCTTCAAAACCCATGCTCTCCAAGACATAGTGTCTTGCATAGCATGGGATAAGCTAGTCGAATTGCAAAAGATGAAAAGTACACGTTGAAATAGTTGAAGTCGTGCTTAATTATGAAAAGAAACACTTGCCGTCGTTGCGTACCATTTCAACATCGAAGGTCTCCTCGAGCTTAATGTTGAAGCGCCGATCTTCGTTCAGGTCAACGAACCTGTCGCACTAACCTCGGTCGTCGTGGCACCAGTCGCACTGCCCCGGGAGACTTTCGTCGTCCGAGTATGACATTTTCTATGTTCATATTCAAAGATTAAACTTGTACAATTAAATATATGTACATAAAAACTAAATTAGAACATTATTATTCATCACGGGTTGACTATCAGTCTGTCGAGTCTTTTCTTGAAAACTCTCAGCTCACGTGGTATATATATTCGACCGTCGGTGATGGTAGCTCCTCCTTTCATTCCCGAGTGCATTACACCAAATTGTCTAGCACACGGGAACGAAAGAGAAGCTACCCCCACGACAACAGTCGTCGGGATTCTTCGTCCTCCCATATATGGTGGAGACTCTCCCTCACTGATTCCTCTCTGACATTTGCGACCGTCGGTGATGGTCGTTACTCCTCCTTCCCCTAGTGCATTACACCAAATTGTCTAGCACCGGAGAAGAAGGAGAAACGACCCCTACGACAACAGTCGGGATCGGCCTCGACAGACTTAAAGTCAACCCGAAATATCGTTTAATCATCTTTCTAGAAAATCCAGGCCACTCGATATTTCCTACATATTCTAGCACAAGTTATGCCAAAATTCACGGAAAATTCCGGCATGACCTTTGCTAAAGCAGAACATATCGAGCGCCTGAAATTTGCCGGAACGGAAAGTAATCAACACTCCGGCAAAACAGAGGCCACTCGAAGGTGTAACCTGAACATGACCGGCCACTTGGGCAACCACATATCCTATTTGAACAACATAAGATATACATGTTTGGCTGGTCTCACCTTGAGGTCGGAGGGGGGTCGGTGACGGGGACGACGGCGGGGATGATGGAGGGGCTCCTTGATTTCTGTAAAAACAAAAACCCTATAAATTATCACTAATACATCCCGAATAGTATCATACATATAACATCACTAATACAACTAAAACCGTAGCGAACGACGGGTATCGGCGTCGATGCGGGAATAATTGCTTAAACTAAAAAAATAACAACAAATGTGACATGTTCAACTAGTTTTATCAATTCAACTAGTTCTTACTAAATATAAACTTACTATAAATAGAAATAACCTAATTCTTTCTAAAAATAAACTAGTTCAACTAGTTATATTAATTTTCTTACTAAAAATACATTAGTTGTATTAATTCAACTAGTTCTTACTAAAACTAAACTAGTTCAACTAGTTTATTAATTTACTTACTAATTATTTTAAACACTTACTAAAAACAGTAAAAAAAAACTACATTATACAATAGTAAAAAAACTACAGTGAAAAACAGAAAAGAAAGAGATGGGTTCGGGGAAGACGGCGGCACCGAGACGTGGCGAGGCGGGGTCGGGGGAGACGGCGGCGAGGCGGGGTCGGGGGAGACGGCGGCGAGGCGGAGTCGGGGAGACAACGGCGAGGCGGGTCGAGGGAGATGGCGGCGGAGAGCGAGGGCAGGGGCTTCAGCAAGGTCGGGGAGGAGGAGGCACAGGCGTGCGGCGACGTCGAGGGCAGACTCCGGCGGAGAGCGAGGGCAGGGGCTCCGGCGGAGGCGACGAGGGGAGAAGAGAGAGTGAGGAATTGGGGGAGGAAGCAGATGAGGGAAGCCCGCGCGGAGAATTAGGTCAAAATAGCTTTAGCAGCAGCGTGGAAAAGGAAAACGCGCTTATGCTAAAATCCGTAGCAGCTGTGCACCCCTAACAAATCCGCTACTGCTAAGCTGGGCCCGTCCTATGGACAAGTTCAAACTTAGGAGTAACATGTTTTATTCCTGCCGCGCTACTGCTAAGTGGATAGCAGTAGCGCTTTTTATGTCAACGCGCTACTAGTAAAATTCTATGTATAAAGTTTTCTTTAGTAGTGGTGGACAACGGGGAATGCACGGACAGCAGGAAATGCTGGACGGGCGTCGGAGCAGGGCGGTGGGTTCGGTGGACTATGTCATTTTAGTGCCATATGAGGTGGGTCTGGCCTGTCTGGTGACGCGGCGAACACACTCCAGCGTGACCGGGTCTCTCCACACCCGCCCCAGGTTTACGCTGGATATGTGAGGTGCCTGTCAGTCCAGATGTATATGAATAGTATGAGGCATCCGCCATGATCGGTCTTTTGACTGGTCAGTGACCCGGCTGTCTTCTCGATAGCATAGGAACATGGCTGTAGACATTCGTAGCTTATATTTTCGGTTTTGGTCAGTCTGTGCTCCTATCCCAAGTTCCCAACGTGCATGATCGTTATCGTCCTATCTTTGTCCTATCTTTGCACTACGGATAGCCACACGCATATTGCATGCCGCACGCAAAATAGTCATATAAGAAACAGAGATCGTATTGTATCTGTACGAATATAAAAATACCTTTTTGAGAAAAACTTCTGATCTATTTATTTTCGATCATGGCATTAATTCATCTTATATCATGGCAGTACAACGAACACTAAAAATAATAAAAATTACATTCAGATCCGTAGATCATTTAGCGACGACTACAAGCACTGAAGCAAGTTGAAGGCGCGCCGCCATCATCGTCCCTCTTTCGCCGAAGACGGATACAACTTGTTGTAGTAAACAGTCGGGAAGTCAACAACGACGAGATCTGAGCAAATCCACCAAAGATGGATCCATCGGAGACACACCTCCACACACACGAACGATGCTAGATGCACCGTCGAAACAGGGGCTATGCGGTGAGACCTTTATTCCATCTTCAGGGAGCCGCCACCATCTCACCTTCTTAAACAGAACACAAACTCTAACAAAATTGAACGAAACGACTAAAAATGGAGTCGTCCCGTCGGCCCTTGCCAGGATCCACCGCGCCCCCTAGGGCAGCCGGGGACGAGGCGAACCTGCGGCGGCGCTGGTGAGACGCAGTGACGGTGTCCTAGACTTGGGGGCACTCACCACATCGTCACCCAATCAGGAGGGCCAGGCCGAGGACCCCCATGGCGGTTCGCTAATGGGCCCATTCGGGTAGCCTATGACATATTCGAGGAAGATTCCACAAGACTTGGTGATCTAGACTAGGACTCCTGATGTGGAGCATCCTACGGTCATCCCCATGAACCTACATCCGTCTTCCCAAGTGCCAAGTGGACCTATCTCACGCTCACGTGAAAGAGCTATCGAAACCGAGGTGACATCACTCTTTGCCCAACTTCCCTATGGTTCATGTGAGACATGGCTACTACCTCAAACAAAGACACTATGTGTATTCAGTTACATGGGAGATAGCCATGGAGAAAGTAAGGAGCAAGTACGAGCAACGAAGGACAAAGGAGCAAACCGTCGTGACGGAACTCTCCCTCAAAGCTCGGTTGGATCGGAGTTCGAGGGACGTCATCGAGCTGAACGTGTGCGGAACTCAGAGGTACCGTACGTTCGGAACTACATCAACCGCGTTGTCATAAACGCTTCCGCTTTCGGTCTACGAGGGTACATGGACACACTCTCCCCTCTCGTTGCTATGCATCACCATGATCCTGTGTGTGTAGGAAATTTTTGAAATTACTACGTTCCCCATCAGTGGTATCAGAGCCTGGTTTTATGCGTAGATGTTTATGCACGAGTACAACACAAGTGAGTTGTGGGCGATACAAGTCATACTGCTTACCAGCATGTCATACTTTGGTTCGGCGGTATTGTTGGATGAAGCAGCCCAGACCGACATTACGCGTACGCTTATGCGAGACTGGTTCTACCGACGTGCTTTGCAAACAGGTGGATGGCGGGTGACAGTTTCTCCAACTTTAGTTGAACCGAGTGTGGCTACGCCTGGTCCTTGAGAATGTTGAAACAGCACTAACTTGATGAACTATCGTTGTGTGTAGCAGCCACGTAAAACTTGCAACAACAAAGTAGAGGACGTCTAACTTGTTTTTGCAGGGCATGTTGTGATGTGATATGGTCACGGCATGATGATATATTTTATTGTATGAGATGATCATGTTTTGTAACCGAGTTATCGGCAACTGGTAGGAGCCATATGGTTGTCGCTTTATTGTATGTAATGCAATCACCATGTAATGCTTTACTTTATCACTAAGCGGTAGCGATAGTCGTAGAAACAATAGTTGGCGAGACGACAACGATGCTACGATGGAGATTAAGGTGTCACGCCGGCGACGATGGTGATCATGACGGTGCTTCGGAGATGGATATCACAAGCACAAGATGATGATGGCCATATCATATCACTTATATTAATTGCATGTGATGTTTATCCTTTATGCATCTTATTTTGCTTTGATTGACGGTAGCATTATAAGATGATCTCTCACTAAATTTCAAGATAAAAGTGTTCTCCCTGAGTATGCACCGTTGCCAAAGTTCGTCGTGCCGAGACACCACATGATGATCGGGTGTGATAAGCTTTACGTTCATCTACAACGGGTGCAAGCCAGTTTTGCACACGCAGAATACTCGGGTTAAACTTGACGAGCCTAGCATATGCAGGTATGGCCTCCGAACACTGGGGACCGAAAGGTCGAGCGTGAATCATATAGTAGATATGATCAACATAGTGATGTTCACCATTGAAAACTACTCCATCTCACGTGATGATCGGACATGGTTTAGTTGATTTGGATCACGTGATCATTTAGATGACTAGAGGGATGTCTATCTAAGTGGAAGTTCTTAAGTAATATGATTAATTGAACTTTAATTTATCATGAATTTAATCCTGGTAGTTTTTGCATATCTATATTGTAGATGAGTAGCTCGCGATGTTGTTCTCCGTTTATTTTTGATATATTCGTAGATAAAAATAAGTTGGAATGGCAAACAATGTTTCCTAAGGGAGTTTTCATTTTCTTTGGACGAAAAATTCATTTTCGATCTTTTTGAGTGCCCAAAATGAGTTTTTTTGTGAAGGACTTACAATATATTTGTTGCAAAATTGTACCAAATCAATTTTCTAAAATACTAGGACATATTCAATGCACAATTGACCAAATGTTTGGGTGTCAAAAGATTTTGATCCACCTTTGGTGAAAAAAACAAATTTCTGCCGATTCAGCTGAAAGCGGGTCAAGTTTGAAATGTACTACCTTATAGTTTGCTCTTTATTTTTCCCAAAAATCATTTCTAGGTACATAGGTATCTACTTAATCAGAGAAACACAAAATGTTTTCCAAGATTCAACCGCTAGCTACGAACGGTCATGCCAGCAGTTTTGACCGTATTTTCAAACGGGCATAAAAAATTCAAAAAAAAATTAAAAAATTAGAAAACCTTCGCATTGTGTCATTATATGTTACCTAGTTTCTAGGAAAAATAACAAACTTTGACTATGTTAAATGTCTTTAAAAAGTGTTCTCATTTCCTTTTGCACTAGTTTCTTCAGTTTCCTTTTTCATTTCCATTATTCTTTGCTTTATATTGTTTCTTTTACCAATTTTTGTTTTTTTTTGTTTTTCTTTATCTCCTTTTGTTTTTATTCTACATTTTCATATACATGAAGAACCTTTTGTAATATACATGTTTAATACTTGGTCAACATTTTTAAATACAAGTTTCATGTTTTTAATACTTGGTCAACATTTTTAAATACACATTTTAATAATTTTCAATAGATTGATTAACATTTTTAAATATAAGATTAATTTTTAATACATGGTCACCATTTTTATACACATTTTAACATTTTTAAATGCTTGATTCACATTTTCAAAAACAAGTTTTTAATACACTGTCTACATTTTTCTATACATATTTTAACATTTATCAAATGCTTTATTAAAAAATCAAATACAAGATTAACATTTTTAATACATGATCAACATTTTTTTATACACACTTCAACATTTTCAAATGCTTGATTAAAATTTGAACTCCGTTTATTTATATGGATTTAAAGTCATGCGAAGCCCACATTTTTCGTTAGATGCACGTTCAATAGGCATATAGGCTGTTGGCCTAGTCGGCGGAAGAAAAATAAAGGCCTGCCCAGCAAGCAGTTTTAGTGCTTAAATGGCGCTGGTTCGGTAGTATATCTCTCAGGGTGTTGTGGCCTGTTGGTTAGCATGGAGGGAGAGGGAAGGGGAGGTCGCGAGTTCGATTCCCCGATGGGCATATTTTTGTTGGTTTTTTTGCCATTCAGCTCGGTGGCTCTTACGGGATGGTTGGTCCGCATGTCAGTTCGGTGGGGCCTACTGTCAGATCTGTGGTGGGTCCTGACAATTCGATGGGCCTACTTGTCAGGCCGGTGGTGGATCCAACTTGCAGGGTAGTGGGTCCGCATGTTAGCAATTTCATGGGCTCTACCTGTCAGATTGTTGGGGCCCACATATTTAAATTGACACATGGATATGACACGTAGGCGAAAACTGACACGTCGGCGTGACACGTAGAAGAAACTGCTGAGGTGGCCGCCCTGTCATTTCAACGCATCACAAATTAGCAATTATGACCATCTAGATTGGTCCTAATCGCCCAAAATTCTCGCATGGACTAGTGCTGTCTACTTTGCGACCATTTCATGTAAGGAAATTGTGACCTTTCTGACCAAAATGGTCGTTATGGTTTAGGGTTTGGAGCCCCTCGAACAGCTTTCGACCAATTGGTCTCAAATGGTCATAGATTTACGACCATTTCTTCCAGGGTCACTGACAGAAGGTCACAAGTTGACATATTTCTTGTAGTGCAAAGATGCGGACTAGCTCCGTGATCTGAGGATTATCCTCATTGCTGCATAGAAGAATTATGTCCTTGATGCACCGCTAGGTGACAGAACTATTGCAGGAGCAGATGCATACGTTATGAATGTTTTAACAAAAGCTCGGTATGATGACTAATTGATAGTTTAGTGCACCATGCTTTACGGCTTAGAACCGGGACTTCAAAAATGTTTTGAACGCCACGGAGCATATAAGATGTTCCAAGAGTTGAAATTGGTATTTCATACTCATGCCCGTGTCGAGAGGTATGAGATCTCTGACAGTACCTTGCCTACAAGATGGAGGAGAATAGCTCAACCAGTGAGCATGTGCTCAGATTGTCTGAGTACTACAATTTCTTGAATCAAGTGGGACTTAATCTTCCAGATAAGATAGTAATTGACAAAGTTCTCTAGTCACTATCACCAAGTTACTAGAACTTCGTGATGAACTATAATACGCAAGGGATGATGAAAACAATTCCTGAGCTCTTCATGATGCTAAAATCGGCGAAGGTAGAAATCAAAGAAAAACATCAATTGTTGATGGTTTACAAGATCACTAGTTTCAAGAAAAAAGGAAAAAGAAGGAGAACTTCAAGAAGAACAGCAAACAAGTTGCTGCTCAAGTGAAGAAGCCCAAGTCTGGACCTAAGCCTGAGACTAAGTGCTTCTACTGCAAAGGGACTGGTCACTGGAAGCGGAACTACCCCAAGTATTTGGCGGATAAAAAGGATGGCAAAGTGAACAAAGGTATATTGTATATACATGTTATTGATGTGTACTTTACTAGTGTTTATAGCAACCCTCGGTATTTGATACTGGTTCAGTTGCTAAGAGTAGTAACTTGAAACGGGAGTTGCAGAATGAACAGAAACTAGTTAAGGGTGAAGTGACGATGTGTGTTGGAAATAGTTTCAAGATTGATATGATCATCATCGCACACTCCCTATACTTTCGGGATTAGTGTTGAACCTAAATAAATGTTATTTGGTGTTTGCATTGAGCATGAATATGATTTGATCATGTTTATTGCAATACGGTTATTCATTTAAATTAGAGAATAATTGTTGTTCTATTTACATGAATAAAGCCTTCTTGTTGGGGAACGTAGTAATTTCAAAAAAATTCCTACGATCACGCAAGACCATGGTGATGGCATAGCAACGAGAGGGGAGAGTGTCCGTCCACGTACCCTCGTAGACCGAAAGCGGAAGCGTTATAACAACGCGGTTGATGTAGTCGTGCGTCTTCACGATCCGACCGATCCAAGCACCGAGCGTCGGCACCTCCGAGTTACGCACACGTTCAGCTCGATGGCGATCCCGGACTCGATCCAGCAAAGTGTCGGGATGAGTTCCGTCAACCGACGGCGTGGTGGCGATGTTGATGCTCCACCGACGCAGGGCTTCGCCTAAGCTCCGCGACGATATGACTTCTCCGGCGCGAGGGCTTCGCCTAAGCTCATGACGATATGACCGAAGTGGAATATGGTGGAAGGGGCACCGCTGCGGCTAAGGAAAGATCCGTAGATCAACTTGTGTGTCATGGGGTGCCCCTGCCCCGTATATAAAAGGAGCCAAGGGGAGGTGGCGGCCCAAGGGGGGCGCGCAAAGGAGTCCTACTCCTCCGGGAGTAGGATTCCCCTCAATCCTAGTTGGATTAGGATTCCTGAGGGGAAAGAGAGAGGGGGGCCCACCTTTCCTAGTCCTAATAGGACTAGGGAAGGGGGCGCGCCACCTAGGGCTGCCCTTTCTCCTTTCCTCCAAGGCCCACTATGGGCCCATGAAGTTCCCGGGGTTCGGTAACCTCCGGTACTCGATAAATTCGATTTCACTCGGAACACTTCCGATGTCCAAATGTAGGCTTCAATATATCAATCTTTATGTCTCGACCATTTCGAGACTCCTCGTCATGTCCGTGATCACATCCGGGACTCGAACAACCTTCGTGCATCAATACTTATAAACTCATAATGAACTGTCATCGAAGCGTTAAGCGTGCGGACCCTACGGGTTCGAGAACTATGTAGACATGACCTAGAACCATTCTCGGTCAATAACCAATAGCGGAACCTGGATGCCCATATTGGTTCCTACATATTCTCGAAGATCTTTTATCGGTCAAACCGCATAACGACATCGTTGTTCCCTTTGTCATCGGTATGTTACTTACCCGAGATTCGATCGTCGGTATCCAATACCTAGTTCAATCTCGTTACGGTAAGTCTCTTTACTCGTTCTGTAATACATTATCTCACAACTAACTCATTAGTTGTAATGCTTGCAAGGCTTAAGTGATGTGTATTACCGAGAAGGCCTAGAGATACCTCTCCGACAATCGGAGTGACAAAACCTAATCTCAAATCGCCAACCCAACAAGTACCTTTGGAGACACCTGTAGTACTCCTTTATAATCACCCGATTCGTTGTGACGTTTGGTAGTACCAAAGTGTTCCTCCGTAAACGGAGTTGCATAATCTCATAGTTATAGGAACATGTATGGGTCATGAAGAAAGCATTAACATACTAAGCGATCAAGTGTTAAGCTAACGGAATGGGTCATGTCAATCAGATCATTCAACTAATGATGTGACCTTGTTAATCAAATAACAACTCCTTGTTCATGGTTAGGAAACATAACCATCTTTGATTAACAAGCTAGTCAAGTAGAGGCATACTAGTGACATACTGTTTGTCTATATATTCACACATGTATTATGTTTCCGGTTAATACAATTCTAGCATGAATAATAAACATTTATCATGGTATAAGGAAATAAATAATAACTTTATTATTGCCTCTAGGGCATATTTCCTTCACTTCTATGGTCATACACCCAATGAAAATGGTTTGTTGGATCTCGATCATAGTGATACACATATTCATAATATTGAAGCCAAAAGATGCAAAGTTAATAATGATAGTGCAACTTATTTGTGGCACTGCCATTTAGGTCATATTGGTGTAAAGCGCATGAAGAAACTCCATGCCGATGGGCTTTTGGAATCACGTGATTATGAATCACTTGATGCTTGCGAACCATGCCTCATGGGCAAGATGACTAAAACTCTGTTCTCCGGAACAATGGGCGAGCAATTGACTTATTGGAAATAATACATCTTGATGTATGCGGTCCGATGAGTGTCGAGGCTCGCGGCGGGTATCGTTATTTTCTGACCTTCACAGATGATTTAAGCAGATATGGGTATATCTACTTGATGAAATACAAGTCTGAAACATTTGAAAAGTTCAAAGAATTTCAGAGTGAAGTGGAGAATCATCGTAACAAGAAAATTAAAGTTTCTACGATATGATCACAGAAATAAAATAGTTGAGTTAACGAGTTTGGCCTTCAGTCAAAACAATGTGAAATAGTTTCACTACTCACGCCACCTGGAACACCACAGTGTAATGGTGTGTCCGAACATCGTAACCGTACTTTATTAGATATGATGCGATCTATGATGTCTCTTATCGTTTTGGGATTATGCATTAGAGACAGCTGCATTCACATTAAAATAGGGCACCGTCTAAATCCGTTGAGACGACACCGTATGAACTGTGGTTTAGCAATAAACCTAAGCTGTCGTTTCGTAAAATTTGGGGCTGCGATAATTATGTGAAACACGTATCCGGTTTGCGATTTAGAATCGTCCGGATCAGCGTCAAAGCTTGCATCGACGTAACCATTTACGACTAGCTCTTTGTCACCTCCATATACGAGAAACATATCCTTAGTCCTTTTCAGGTATTTCAGGATGTTCTTGACCGCTGTCCAGATGATCCACTCTGGATTACTTTGGTACCTTCCTGCCAAGCTTACAGCTAAGCATCGTCAGTCTGGTACACAGCATTGCATACATGATAGAGCCTATGGCTGAAGCATAGGAACATCTTTCATTTTCTCTCTATCTTCTGCTGTGGTCGGGCATTGAGTCGACTCAATTTTACACCTTGTAATACAGGTAAAAAACCTTTCTTTGCCTGATCCATTTTGAACTTTTTCAAAACTTTATCAAGGTATGTGCTTTGTGAAAGTCCAATTAAGCGTCTTGATCTCTCTCTATAGATCTTGATGCCCAATATGTAAGCAGCTTCACCGAGGTCTTTCATTGAAAAACTTTTATTCAAGTATCCTTTTATGCTATCCAGAAATTCTATATCATTTCCAATCAATAATATGTCGTCCACATATAATATTAGAAATGCTATAGAGCTCCCACTCACTTTCTTGTAAATACAGGCTTCTCCAAAAGTCTCAGATAAACCCATATGCTTTGATCACACTATCAAAGCGTTTATTCCAACTCCGAGAGGCTTGCACTGACCATAAATTGATCGCTGGAGCTTGCATACTTTGTTAGTACCCTTTGGATCGACAAAACCTTCTGGTTGCATCAAATACAACTCTTCTTCTAGAAATCCATTCAAGAATGCAGTTTTACATCCATTTGCCAAATTTCATAATCATAAAATGCGGCAATTGCTAACATGATTCGGACAGACTTAAGCATCGCTTCGGGTGAGAAAGTCTCATCGTAGTCAACCCCTTGAACTTGTCGAAAACCTTTCGCAACAAGTCGAGCTTTGTAGACAGTTATATTACCATCGCGTCAGTCTTCTTCTTAAAGATCCATTTATTTTCAATGGCTTGCCGATCATCGGGCAAGTCAACCAAAGTCCATACTTTGTTCTCATACATGGATCCCATCTCAGATTTCATGGCTTCCAGCCATTTTGCGAATCTGGGCTCACCATCGCTTCTTCATAGTTTGTAGGTTCGCCATGGTCAAGTAACATGACTTCCGAATAGGATTACCGTACCACTCACGGTGCGTATTTTACTCTGGTTGACCTCACGAGGTTCAAGAGTAACTTGATCTCAAGCTTCATGATCATCATCATTAGTTTCTTCACTAATTGGTGTAGTTGTCACAGAACCATTTCTTGTGATGAACTACTTTCCAATAAGGGAGCAGATCTGATTATCTCATCAAGTTCTACTTTTCTCCCACTCACTTCTTTCGAGAGAAACTCCTTCTCTAGAAAGGATCCGAATTTAGCAACGAAAATCTTGCCTTCAGATCTGTGATAGAAGGTGTACCCAACAGTCTCCTTTGGGTATCCTATGAAGACACATTTTTCCGATTTGGGTTCGAGCTTATCTGGTTGAAGTTTCTTTACATAAGCATCGCAGCCCCAAACTTTAAGAAACGACAACTTTGGTTTCTTGCCAAACCACAGTTCATAAGGCGTCGTCTCAACGGATTTTGACGGTGTCCTATTTAACGTGAATGCGCCATCTCTAAAGCATAACCCCAAAGCGATAGCGGTAAATCGGAAATAGACATCATAGATCGCACCATATCTAGTAAAGTACGATTCGACGTTCGGACACACCATTTCTCTGTGGTGTTCGGGTGGCGTGAGTTGCTAAACTATTCCACATTGTTTCAAATGTAAACCAAACTCGTAACTCAAATATTCTCCTCCACGATCAGATCGTAGAAACTTTATTTTCTTGTTACGATGATTTTCCACTTCACTCTGAAATTCTTTGAACTTTTCAAATGTTTCAGATTTGTGTTTCATTAAGTAGATATACCCATATCTGCTCAAATCATCTGTGAAGGTGAGAAAATAACGATACCCGCGCATGCCTCAACATTCATTGGACCACAAACATCGGTATGTATGATTTCCAACAAATCAGTTGCTCGCTCCATAGTTCCGAGAACGGCGTTTTGGTCATCTTGCCCATGAGGCACGGTTCGCAAGTACCAAGTGATTCATAATCAAGTGATTCGAAGCCCATCAAGATGGAGTTTCTTCATGCGTTTTACACCGATATGACCTAAACGGCAAGTGCCACAAATAAGTTGCACAATCATTATCAACTCTGCATCTTTTGGCTTCAACATTATGAATATGTGTATCACTACTGTCGAGATTCAACAAGAATAGACCATTCTTCAAGGGTGCATGACCATAAAAGATATTACTCATATAAATAGAACAACCATTATTCTCTGATTTAAATGAATAACCGTCTCGCATTAAACAAGATCCAGATATAATGTTCATGCTCAACGCGGCACCAAATAACAATTATTTAGGTCTAAAACTAATCCGAAGGTAGATGTAGAGGTAGCGTGCCGACCACGATCACATCGACTTTGGAACCATTTCCAACGCGATCGTCACCTCGTCCTTAGCCAATCTTCGCAATCCGTAGTTCCTGTTTGAGTTGCAAATATTAGCAATGAACCAGATCAAATACCAGTACTATCTGCGAGTATTAGTAAGGTACACATCAATAACATGTATATCACATATACCTTTGATCACCTTGCCATCCTTCTTATCCGCCAAATACTTGGGGCAGTTCCGCTTCGAAAGGTCCAGTTTGCTTGCAGTAAAACACTCGGTTTCAGCTTAGGTCCAGACTTGGGTTTCTTCTCTGAGCAGCAACTTGCTTGCTGTTCTTTTGAAGTTTCCTTCTTCTTCCCTTTGCCCTTTTCTTGAAACTAGTGGTCTTGTTGACCATCAACGCTTGATGTTCTTTCTTGATTTCTACCTCCATGCTTTTAGCATCGCGAAGAGCTCAGGAATTGTCTTAGTCATCCCTTGCATATTATAGTTCATCACGAAGCTCTTGTAGCTTGGTGGCGTGATTGGAGAATTCATCAATGACACTATCATCCGGAAGATTAACTCCCAGCTGAATTAAGTGATTGTTATACCCGACATTATGAGTATGTGCTCACCGATGAACTATTCTCCTCCATCTTGCAGCTATAGAACTTATTGGAGACTTCATATCTCTCAATCCGGGCATTTGCTTGAAATATTAACTTCAACTCTGGAACATCTCATATGCTCCATGACGTTCAAAACGTCGTTGAAGACCCGGTTCTAAGCCGTAAAGCATGGCACATCGAACTATTGAGTAGTCATCAGCTTTGCTTTGCCAGACGCTCATAACTTCGCTCAAATCTTCTGAAGAGGTTGTCACCCAGCGGTGCTTCCAGGCGTAATTTTTCGTGCAGCAATGAGGATAATCCTCAAGTTATGGACCCAGTCCGTGTAATTGCTACCATCATCTTTCAACTTTGCTTTCTCAAGGAACGCATTAAAATTCAACGGAACAACAGACGAGCCATCTATCTACAAAGAAACATAGACAAGCAAAATACTATCAGGTACTAAGTTCATGATAAATTTAAGTTTAATTAATCATATTAAAACCTCCCACTTAGACAGACATCTCTCTAGTCATCTAAGTGATTACGTGATCCAAATCAACTAAACCATGTCCGATCATCACGTGAGATGGAGTAGTTTCAATGGTGAACATCACTATGTTGATCATATCTACTATATGATTCACGCCGACCTTTCGGTCTCGTGTTCGAGGCCATATCTGTTATATGCTAGGCTCGTCAAGTTTAACTGAGTATTCGCGTGCGCAACTGTTTTGCACCCGTTGTATTTGAACGTAGAGCCTATCACACCCGATCATCACGTGGTGTCTCAAAGACGAAGAACTTTCATAGCGGTGCATACTCGGGAGAACACTTCTTGATAATTTTGGTGAGAGATCATCTTATAATGCTACCGTCAATCAAAGCAAGATAAGATGCATAAAGGATAAACATCACATGCAATCAATATAAGTGATATGATATGGTCATCATCATCTTGTGCTTGTGATCTCCATCGCCAAGCAACGTCATGATCACCATCGTCACCGGCGCGACACCTTGATCTCCATCGTAGCATCGTTGTCGTCTCGCCAACTATTGCTTCTACGACTATCGCTACTCCTTAGTGATAAAGTAAAGCAATTACATGGCTTTGCATTTCATACAATAAGCGACAACCATATGGCTCTGCCGATTGCCGATAACTCGGTTACAAAACATGATCATCTCATACAATAAAATATAGCATCACGTCTTGACCATATCACATCACAACATGCCCTGCAAAAACAAGTTAGGCGTCTTCTACTTTGTTGTTGCAAGTTTTACGTGGCTTCTACGGGCTGAGCAAGAACCGTTCTTACCTCGCATCAAAACCACAACGATACTTCGTCAAATAGACTCCGTTTTAACCTTCTCAAGGACGGGCGTAGCCACACTCGATTCAACTAAAGTGAGAGAGACAGACACCGCCGGTCACCTTTAAGCAACGAGTGCTCGGGCGGTGAAACCAGTCTCGCGTAAGCGTCTGGCGTAATGTCGGTCCGGGCGCTTCATCTCACAATACCGCTGAACCAAAGTATGACATGCTGGTAGGCAGTATGACTTGTATCGTCCACAACTCACTTGTGTTCTACTCGTGCACATGACATCAACGCATAAAACCAGGCTCGGATGCCATTGTTGGGGAACGTAGTAATTTCAAAAATTTCCTACGATCACGCAAGACCATGGTGATGGCATAGCAACGAGAGGGAGAGTGTCCGTCCCACGTACCCTCGTGAGACCGAAAGCGAAGCGTTATAACAACGCTGTTGATGTAGTCGACGTCTTCACGATCCGACCGATCCAAGCACCGAACGTCGACACCTCCGAGTTACGCACACGTTCAGCTCGATGGCGATCCCGGACTCGATCCAGCAAAGTGTCGGGATGAGTTCCGTCAAGACGACGGCGTGGTGGCGATGTTGATGCTCCACCGACGCAGGGCTTCGCCTAAGCTCATGACGATATGACTTCTCCGCGCAGGCTTCGCCTAAGCTCATGACGATATGACCGAAGTGGAATATGGTGGAAGGGGCACCGACACGGCTAAGGAAAGATCCGTAGATCAACTTGTGTGTCATGGGGTGCCCCTGCCCCAGATATAAAGGAGCCAAGGGGAGGTGGCGGCCCAAGGGGAGGCGCGCAAGGAGTCCTACTCCTCCGGGAGTAGGATTCCCTCCAATCCTAGTTGGATTAGGATTCTGGAGGGGAAGAGAGAGAGGGGGCGGCCCACCTTTCCTAGTCCTAATAGGACTAGGGAAGGGGGGGCCCACCTAGGGCTGCCCTTTCTCCTTTCCTCCAAGGCCCACTATGGGCCCATGAAGTTCCCGGGGTTCGGTAACCTCCGGTACTCAATAAATTCGATTTCACTCGGAACACTTCCGATGTCCAAATGTAGGCTTCAATATATCAATCTTTATGTCTCGACCATTTCGAGACTCCTCGTCATGTCCGTGATCACATCCGGGACTCGAACAACCTTCGTGCATCAATACTTATAAACTCATAATGAACTGTCATCGAAGCGTTAAGCGTGCAAGGACCCTACGGGTTCGAGAACTATGTAGACATGACCTAGAACCATTCTCGGTCAATAACCAATAGCGGAACCTGGATGCCCATATTGGTTCCTACATATTCTACGAAGATCTTTTATCGGTCAAACCGCATAACGACATCGTTGTTCCCTTTGTCATCGGTATGTTACTTACCCGAGATTCGATCGTCGGTATCAATACCTAGTTCAATCTAGTTACGGTAAGTCTCTTTACTCGTTCCGTAATACATTATCTCACAACTAACTCATTAGTTGTAATGCTTGCAAGGCTTAAGTGATGTGTATTACCGAGAAGGCCTAGAGATACCTCTCCGACAATCGGAGTGACAAAACCTAATCTCAAATCGCCAACCCAACAAGTACCTTTGGAGACACCTGTAGTACTCCTTTATAATCACCCGATTCGTTGTGACGTTTGGTAGTACCAAAGTGTTCCTCCGTAAACGGAGTTGCATAATCTCATAGTTATAGGAACATGTATGGGTCATGAAGAAAGCATTAACATACTAAGCGATCAAGTGTTAAGCTAACGGAATGGGTCATGTCAATCAGATCATTCAACTAATGATGTGACCTTGTTAATCAAATAACAACTCCTTGTTCATGGTTAGGAAACATAACCATCTTTGATTAACAAGCTAGTCAAGTAGAGGCATACTAGTGACATCTTGTTTGTCTATATATTCACACATGTATTATGTTTCCGGTTAATACAATTCTAGCATGAATAATAAACATTTATCATGGTATAAGGAAATAAATAATAACTTTATTATTGCCTCTAGGGCATATTTCCTTCACTTCTATGGTCATACACCCAATGAAAATGGTTTGTTGGATCTCGATCATAGTGATACACATATTCATAATATTGAAGCCAAAAGATGCAAAGTTAATAATGATAGTGCAACTTATTTGTGGCACTGCCATTTAGGTCATATTGGTGTAAAGCGCATGAAGAAACTCCATGCCGATGGGCTTTTGGAATCACGTGATTATGAATCACTTGATGCTTGCGAACCATGCCTCATGGGCAAGATGACTAAAACTCTGTTCTCCGGAACAATGGAGCGAGCAATTGACTTATTGGAAATAATACATACTGATGTATGCGGTCCGATGAGTGTCGAGGCTCGCGGCGGGTATCGTTATTTTCTGACCTTCACAGATGATTTAAGCAGATATGGGTATATCTACTTGATGAAATACAAGTCTGAAACATTTGAAAAGTTCAAAGAATTTCAGAGTGAAGTGGAGAATCATCGTAACAAGAAAATTAAAGTTTCTACGATATGATCACAGAAATAAAATAGTTGAGTTAACGAGTTTGGCCTTCAGTCAAAACAATGTGAAATAGTTTCACTACTCACGCCACCTGGAACACCACAGTGTAATGGTGTGTCCGAACATCGTAACCGTACTTTATTAGATATGATGCGATCTATGATGTCTCTTATCGTTTTGGGATTATGCATTAGAGACAGCTGCATTCACATTAAAATAGGGCACCGTCTAAATCCGTTGAGACGACACCGTATGAACTGTGGTTTAGCAATAAACCTAAGCTGTCGTTTCGTAAAATTTGGGGCTGCGATAATTATGTGAAAAAGTTTCAACCTGATAAGCTCGAACCCAAATCGGAGAAATGTGTCTTCATAGGACACCCAAAAGAAACTGTTGGGTACACCTTCCATCACAGATCCGAAGGCAAGATATTCGTTGCTGAGAATGGATCCTTTCTAGAGAAGGAGTTTCTCTCGAAAGAAGTGAGTGGGAGGAAAGTAGAACTTGATGAGGTACACTACAAGAAATATGTCAACTTATGACCTTGACTATTGGTCACTGAAAGGTCATTGTTTTCCATTTGCGACCTTTTTGTGACAAAAAACAGAAGGTCAAAAGCTGGCCGTCAGAATCGACATTCACGACCTTCTCTCGTGAGAAGGCGTGAGACGCCTGACCAAAATATGTCTACTGTTTCGTTTTGGTCACTAGTTGTCTGCCCAAGCCATGTCGGATCTGACGTGGCAATCTGACGTGGCAAAATTACGACCAATTGAAAAGGTCATAAATTAGAATCAGCCCGGTCCATTTCGGTGCTTTAGATGGGCCGAGCCCATTAATTCGGCCTTTTATGTTTTTTCTTCTATGAATTTTTTGTCAGCTTCACGGGCTAAGCCCAACATTTCTGCCACATTATTTATGGGCTTTGGTAGTTTTACAATCTATTTCTTTTTGGGCCTTGGCCATTCAATTTTCAAGGTATTCACCTTTTTTAGTTTAATTTTTTCGACAATCTTGTTCCATTTTTTTGTATTGTTTGGTCTGTGGCCTTTTTACGGCCCAAATAGCATTTGTTTCATTGCTGGCATATCACAAGCATGACATAGTTCACATCATCCAAGAATTTAGAACAGCTTCAAAAATACTGCTATGTAGTAGTATACTACAACCAGTACATATTTTTAAACACGCACGAACATATAATTAGCTACAAAGATGAAGCCTTCCCATCATCCAAATTCTTCAGCCTAGAGCTCCTACAAAAGAGAGGAAGTGATCGTTATTATCACTATCAAGTCGGAATGAAAGAAATATGTTCCAACATACAACAGCTACGAAAAGAATAATGAACAGAATAATAAACAAATACACAAGCAGCTAGGAGTCAATCCTGACGCATGAGGGCATGGGTAATAGTAACAACCATGAGTAAATATAGCGAATATTATATTGGTGTACGAAAACTAAATAGCAGCAGGCTCTAAGAAGACTTCAAAAACTTGCTTGCTCACAATACGATCATGTTTTTGACGACAAATGCTACTAAAATTTAGGCACAGATCATATTATAAGCAGTATCAACACCATGGCAGTAAAAATTAACAGTAGCAGGACAACAAAGTGCAAATGAAGAACAAAGTACGGGTCCTGAGGGAACTTGTCAGTAGAGAGGGTCCTGATGGCTAACTTCTGGTCGCCGATCTTGACGAACATGGTTGCCTTGTCATCCTTCTTCACTTCACCAAGGGCATCCTGGCATGGAAACACACACAAGAGGAACAGATCAATAATTACCATATTTCAATCATCATCAATCAATACTATAATAGGTACAGAAGAGTTAATTGAAATGTTGAGCACAAGGCAGCAGCAGCAGACCTGGGAGAGATGGAGAAAGTGCTCTTCATCAGGTGAAACTTTGACAGACTGGTTAGGCTTAACCTCAAGGCCTGCACAAAAGTTAAACGAACACAGGAGGAGGGTCAATTACACAACCAATCTCAGTTATTTTTCATTGGGTAAAAAAGGTGGAAATGAAGCATATGTAGTTGAACATGTTTTGAGCAAGCAGAAAGAATTTAATCATGAGTGATGGATGAAAGCATGTATAGAGACAGTATATTGATTAGAAAAATAAAGGACTTGGGTGGGTGCTGCAAGCAGAATCAAAACAGTTACATATATCCCTAAGTATTGTTATATGTTAAAAAACTGCAACAGGACCTGTTAGGCTATTCCATTGTTTTCCAATTGGTTTCAACAAAGTGCTGTGATGTATGTGTCTTAACATAACTCCTAAGAAATGTTCACAACCTGAATTAACTACACTTTTTCTCATTGAAGTGAACACATCAGCAGTTTAATCAACAAAACCATACTTTACTATGGAATGTATCTTCCGAATGCATAGCTTAAAGGCGGGGCGGGGCTGAGAATCATCATGCTGAAACTGATACAACCACATCATATCCTTCTAACGTTCCCTGGAAACCATATCATCATGTTCACTCAAAAAACACTTCACCAACAGCACATAATTGCAGTCTGAAAACACAATTCATTCAAAAGGACACAAATCAGTATGCACAACTGTTGGACCTTCAAATAAGCAGACTTATGCACAAGTGTGGCATAAGTGCATAACAGAGAGAGAGATCGCCTTGGCAACAACAGATGGTGCGCATCCTCGCCGGACCGGAGCAGCTTGTCCCTGGCCCTCCCCACGGGATGGTACCAAACTGCACAAACAACAAGCAAGAGAGCACGCATCAGATCATATGAGAAAATGAACAAAAAATAGAGAGCACGCAAATTTTAAGCTCTGTTTACTGCAGAAATCAAGCATAGGCAGTAGTGCTGCTAGTTTTTCTTTCTGTGGTTGCGTTGGACATGCAACTCAATTTCTGTTTGTTTCAGACTAGTAGACCAACATGGTATCCATCTAAAGTCTATAGATTGATGGAACCACGTGTCTATCGACTAATTCTGCCAACAAAGCAAGACAGGAACTTCTCAGTCCCTGATCAACAAATGCACCCATGAGGAAAACAAAAAAGAAAGCAAACCCGCTACTACGAAATGTTACACATCCAGTCTGCCAACTGTTGGCAGCAGAGATCTCCTGGTAAATTAAGTCTTCCAAGGACGACACTTGAGAGTTTCCTGGTAAATTTAGTCTTCCAAGCACCACAACCGTCTACTGATTCCTCGAATTGGACCACGAATCTACCTACTAATCGAGTCGAGTAAGCAAGGCATGAATACTAGTATAAGATATGTTTGCCGATGAGCATCACAGCCCTAGGCCTCTAATAGAACATACCAGTAAAACTCGCACCCATGATCTGGTTGATAAACTTCCAAACGGAGCAATCTGAAGAAGGAAAGATACCTTATGCATTGTGATGTTCCCAACTCAGTCAGATGTTGTAGCATGATACACCACCACCTGGTCCTGCACCCGATTGAGGTACACCCCGTCGCAGATCCGCTGCAGGTTCTCGAAGACCGGCTCGAATGCCACCACCCGGAACCCCATCACGGCCGCCGCGAAGGCCGCCATCCCAACATTGGCCCCGACGTCCACCACCACCCGCCCCGAGCCGCTCCCTACCTCCCATGCGAGCAGCTCTGGATGGTCCAGGAGATGTCGGCTTATGAGCGCTTGCCCTTGAGGAGGCGGGCGATGTTCCGTCTGGGGGCGTCGGGAGCGACCCTGTGTCGGCAAGGGAGTAGAGGAAGGCGGGCACGCCCTCCACGAGGCTGGCAAAGATCGGGGAGGCCTGCGACGAGGCGTAGTAGTCGAAGGGGCGGAGCTGGGCGGCGAGGCGGGGCGTGGCGGTAGTGGCGGGGGAGAAGGTGAGATCTAGGGCTCTGGAGAGGATGAAGACGAGGAGGATGAGGACCGGGACGAGCAAGAGGAGGGTCCGTGGACTAGAAGAGGACGTCGCGGCGGAGGCATGCCGGCGCCAGGAGGCGGCGAGCGGCGCCGGCATTGGCCGAGAGGGTGCCGGGGTTTGGGCGGCCGCCAATGGGAAGCGATGGCGCCGGTTGAGGGGAGAGGAGGGGGAGCAGCAGCGGAGAAGGGGGATCCGACGGGTTGCGGCGCAGGTTGAGGTACGGGTGTAGGGTTAGGGACGGGAGGTGGCTTGGGGTGGCGATGCAGTGGGGAAGGGAGGGGGTCGGGGTGGCGGTGCGGCGAGGATGGGCGCGGGGAGGCCATGGATGCGGGGAGGTCGCCGTCGGCAGGTGGGATCGGGGGAGGGGGATCTTAGGGGGACGAGGGGGATCTGCATCGGGGGAGAGGGGAGAGGATCCAAGGGGGGAGGGAGAGAAAGAAAGAAAGAATGGAGGCGGGGGGTGGGTGGAAAATGTCACATACCTAGGGTTTCGGCTCGGGTGGGTTTTTGGATCCGGAAGCATCCGACGGTGGTTGATGCGTGATCTGCGTGATATGCTGATGGTCCAATCAGAACGCAGCAACCATTTGATGACCTTATGACCATATAAATTGGTCGTGATCGACTCAAGATAAAAATTTCATTCCATTTTTCAGTGCTCAAAATGAGTTTTTTTGTGAAAGTCCTATCAAATATTTGTTCAAATGATATCATATTTTGCACAAGTTTACATTGTGGATTTGCAAACAATATTGACAAAGGGAGTTTTTATTTCCTTTCCATGAAAAATCAATTTTCCATTTTTCGAGTTCCTAAAATGAGTTTTTTTGCAAAGGACCTATAATATATTTGTTGCAAAATTGTACCAAATCAATTTTCTAAAATACTAGGACTTATTTAATGCACAATTGACCAAATGGTTAGGTGTCAAAAGTTTTTATCCACCTCTGGTGAAAAAGATAAATTTCCGCCGATTCAGGTGGAAACGGGTCAAATTTGAGCTGCAGCTGCCTTATAGTTTGCTCTATATTTTTTTTACAGAAATCATTTCTAGGTACATAAGTATCTATTTAATCAGAGAAACACCAAAAAAATTCCAAGATTCAACCACTGGCTAGGAACAGTCATTCCCGCTGTTTTGACCGCATTTTGAAACGGGCATAAAAAATTCAAAAAAATTAAAAAATAGCAAAACCTTCGCATTGTGTCATTATATGTGGCCAAGTTTCCAGGAAAAATAATAAAATTGTAATACGGAAATTATTTTAGAAAAGTGTTCTCAGAAATGAGCTGTCATGAGTGAAGATTCATGGCTTTCAAGCCAAATGATCAATCTTATGGCCACATTCATGGCATAGTTTGTCCAAATGATCTCATATCGTGCACAAGGGTGCATCTTGGAATTCCAAACAATGTTGCCTAAGGGAGTTTTCACTTTCATTGCAGAAAAGAGCCATTTTCCATTTTTCGAGTGCCCTAAATGAGGTTTTTTTTGTGAAGGACCTACCAAATAATTCTTGCAAATTTGTACCAAATCAATTTTCTAAAATAATAGGCCATGTTTAATGCATAATTGACAAAATGGTTGGGTGCCAAAAGTTTTCATCCACCTCTGGTGAAAAAGACAAATTTCTGCCGATTCAGCAGGAAGCGGGACAAATATGAACTGCAGCTGCCTCATAGTTTGCTCTTTATTTTTTCAAAAAATCATTTCTAGGTACATAAGTATCTATTTAATCAGAGAAACACCAAAAAAATTCCAAGATTCAACCACTAGCTAGGAACGGTCATTTACGCCGTTTTGACCGCATTTTGAAACGGGCATAAAAAATTAAAAAAAATCAAAAAATTGGAAAACCTTCGCATTGTGTCATTATATGTGGTCAAGTTCCCAGGAAAAATAATAAAATTTTGATACGGCAATTCTTTTAAAAAAGTGTTCTCAGAAATGAGCTTTCATGAGTGAGGATTCATGGCTTTCAAGCCAAATGATCAATCTTATGGCCACATTCATGGCATAGTTTGTTCAAATGATCTCATATCATGCACAAGGGTGCATCTTGGAATTCCAAACAATGTTGCCTAAGGGAGTTTTCACTTTCATTGCACAAAAGAGCCATTTTCCATTTTTCGAGTGCCCTAAATGAGGTTTTTTTGTGAAGGACCTATCAAATAATTCTTGCAAAATTGGACCTAATCAATTTTATAAAATACTAGGCCATATTTAATGCACAATTGACCAAATGGTTGGGTGTAAAAAAATTTGATCCACCTCTGGTGAAAAAGACAAATTCCCGCCGATTTAGTTGGAAGCGGGTCAAATTTGAACTGCAGCTGCCTCATAGTTTTCTCTTTATTTTTTCCAAAAATCATTTCTAGGTACATTAGTATCTATTTAATATGAGAAACACCAAAAAATCCAACATTCAACCACTAGCTAGGAACGGTCAAGCCCGCCGTTTTGACCGCATTTTAAAATGGGCATAAAAAATTCAAAAGAAATCAAAAAATTGGAAAACCTTCGCATTGTGTCATTATATGTGGCCAAGTTCCCAGGAAAAATAATAAACTTGTAAAACGGCAATTCTTTTAAAAAATTGTTCTCAGAAATGAGCTATCATGCGTGAAGATTCATGGCTATCAAGCCAAAATGATCAATCCTATGGCCACATTCATGGCATAGTTTTTTTAAATGACCTCATATTGTGCACAAGGGTGCATATTGGAATGACAAACAATATTGCCTAAGGAAGTTTTCATTTTCTTTGCAGGAAAAATTCATTTTCCATTTTTCCGAGTGCCCGAAATGAGTTTTTTTGTGAAGGACCTACCATATATTTGTTGCAAAATTGGACCTAATCAATTTTATAAAATACTAGACCATATATAATGCACAATTGACAAAATGGTTGGGTGTCAAAACTTTTGATCAACCTCTGGTGAAAAAGACAAATTCCCGCCGATTCAGCAGGAAGCGAGTAAATTTGAACTACAGCTGCCTCATAGTTTGCTATTTATTTTTTCCAAAAATCATTTCCAGGTATATAAGTATCTATTTAATCAGAGAAACACCAAAAAAAATCCAGGATTCAACCACTAGCTAGGAACGGTCAAGCCCGCCGTTTTGACCGCATTTTGAATCAGGCATAAAAAATTCAAAAGAAATCAAAAAATTGGAAAACCTTCGCATTGTGTCATTATATGTGGCCAAGTTCCTAGGAAAAATAATAAACTTGTAATATGGCAATTCTTTTTAAAAAGTGTTCTCAGAAATGAGCTATCATGCGTGAAGATTCATGGCTATCAAGCCAAAATGAACAATCCTATGGCCACATTCATGGCATAGTTTTTTAAAATGACCTCATATTGTGCACAAGGGTGCATATTGGAATGACAAACAATGTTGCCTAAGGAAGTTTTCATTTTCTTTGCACGAAAAATTCATTTTCCATTTTTCCGAGTGCCCGAAATGAGTTTTTTTGTGAAGGACCTACCATATATTTGTTGCAAAATTGGACCTAATCAATATTATAAAATACTAGGCCATATATAATGCACAATTGACAAAATGGTTGGGTACAAAATTTTTGATCCACCTCTGGTGAAAAAGACAAATTCCCGCCGATTCAGTAGGAAGCGGGTAAATTTGAACTGCAGCTGCCTCATAGTTTGCTATTTATTTTTTCCAAAAATCATTTCTAGTTACATAAGTACCTATTTAATCATAAATACATGGTTTGGTGGCGATCGTCGAGGTTTGGGTGGTGGCCGAGGGCCCCAACTCTAGAGCGCCAGAACTCAAGATGCCGTCAGCGTGGTCACCAGCGTGACTGTGGCGTTGCCATGTGTTCTGGGCGCCCTAGGCATGTCTAGTGGGTTGGGCACTCCCCATGTAGGTGCTAGGAAGAAAATCACAACATAAGATTCTCACAAGGAGACCGATCAATGCTCAAACATGAATAAGCAGCCAAGTGTTTGATTAGCGGTATGGGAAATGCACATGGCTAATGGGCGTGAGTTTTGGCTGAGGATGATCAGTTACTAAGAAGACCGTCTTCACAAATTTTCAGCTCAAAAGGAGGAGCCTAGGTGGTACTTGCTTTGCAAAGTACCACACTGGACATAAATACGAAGTTGAAGCTGGGCTCAAAATAATGAATGGATTGAGCTGGCATTTGGTGGAGGATGGTTATTTGGGTAGAGGAAAGCACTATAGAAAATGGATACCATTTGGACATGCCAAAATGGTACTTCCTTCACAAAGTGCTGCTCTGAACAGAATAGAAAAATGAATATTGTTGAGTTATTTTTGAACTAGGCAAGGAAGGTTTTTGACATATTTGATGAAGATATTGTCCAAACAATTTATGAGATTTTTTGGGAATTTTCAGAATAACAGAAATATAGGTTTCTTCACAACCTAGGGCAAAAATTAACACATGGACATGCCACATAGGCAAAACTGATGAGATGGCGCCTAGTCATCACAACCCACCACAATCTACAAGGCTATGACCATCTATATTGGTCGTTAACAGCTACAAATAAGGCAGCGGACCTGCACTGTTTGCTTTGTGACCATTTCGTGTAAGGAAATTACGACCTTTCTGACCAAAATGGTCACAATGGTTTAGCGTTTGGAGCCCCCCGAACAGATTTTGACCAATTGGTCTCAAATGGTCATGGATCTATGACCAATTCTTCCAGGGTCACTGACAGAAGGTCACTAGTTGACATATTTCTTGTAGTGGTAATTGTACCTTCTCTCGTATTGGAAAGTAGTTCATCACAGAAACCGGTTCTTGTGACACCTACACCAATTAGTGAGGAAGCTAATGATATCGATCATGAAACTTCAGGTCAAGTTACTACTGAACCTCGTAGGTCAACCAGAGTAAGATCCGCACCAGAGTGGTACGGTAATTCTATTCTGGAAGTCGTGTTACTAGACCATGACGAACCTGCGAACTATGAGGAAGCGATGATGAGCCCAGATTCCGTGAAATGGCTTAAGGCCATGAAATCTGAGATGGGATCCATGTATAAGAACAAGGTATGGACTTTGGTTGACTTTCCTGATGATCGGCAAGCCATTTAGAATAAATTGATCTTCAAGAGGAAGACGGACGCTGATAGTAGTGTTACTATCTACAAAGCTCGACTTGTCGCGAAAGGTTTTCGACAAGTTCAAGATGTTGACTACAATGAGATTTTCTCACTTGTATTGATGCTTCAAAGTCTATCCGAATCATGTTAGCAATTGCCACATTTTATGAAATTTGGCGAATGGATGTCAAACCTGCATTCCTTAATGGATTTCTTAAAGAAGAGTTGTATATGATGCAACCAGAAGGTTTTGTCGATCCTAAAGGTGCTAACAAAGTGTGCAAGCTCCAGCGATCCATCTATGGACTGGTGCAAGCATCTCGGAGTTGGAATATATGCTTTGATGAGTTGATCAAAGCATATAGTTTATACAGACTTGTGGTGAAGCCTGTATTTACAAGAAAGTGAGTGGGAGCACTATAGCCTTTCTGATAAGTGTATGTGAGTGACATATTGTTGATCAGAAATAATGTAGAATTTTCTGGAAAGCATAAAGGAGTGTTTTGAAAAGAGTTTTTCAAAGAAAGACCTCGTTGAAGCTGCTTACATATTGAGCATCAAGATCTATAGAGATAGATCAAGACGCTTGATAAGTTTTTTCAATGAGTACATACCTTGACAAGATTTTTGAAGTGGTTCAAAATGGAACAGTCAAAGAAAGAGTTCTTGCCTGTATTACAAGGTGTGAAATTCAGTAAGACTCAAAGCCCGACTACGGCAGAAGATAGAAAGAGAATGAAAGTCATTCCCTATGCCTCAGCCATAGATTCTATAAAGTATGCCATGCTGTGTACCAGATCTATTGTATACCCTACACTGAGTTTGGCAAGGGAGTACAATAGTGATATAGGAGTAGATCACTAGACAGCGGTCATAATTATCCTTAGTGGAATAAGGATATGTTTCTCGATTATGGAGGTGACAAAGAGTTCATCATAAAGGGTTACGTCGATGCAAGCTTTGACACTGATACAGATGACTCTGAGTCTTGATCTGGATACATATTGAAAGTGGGAGCAATTAGCTAGAGTAGCTCCGTGCAGAGCATTGTAGACATAGAAATTTGCAAAATACATACGGATCTGAATGTTGCAGACCCGTAGACTAAATTTATCTCACAGGCAAAACATGATCACACCTTAGTGCTCTTGGGTGTTAATCACATAGCGATGAGAACTAGATTATTGACTCTAGTAAAACATTTCAGTGTTGATCACATGGCGATGTGAACTATGGGTGTTAATCACATGGTGATGTGAACTATTGGTGTTAAATCACATGGCGATGTGAACTAGATTATTGACTCTAGTGCAAGTGGGAGTGAGGGAGTCCTGGATTAGGCGGTATCCGGACAGCCGAACTATATCCTTTGGTCGGACCATTGGACTATGAAGATACAAGATTGAAGACTTCGTCCCGTGTCCAGATGGGACTTTCCTTGGCGTGGAAGGCAAGCTTGGCGATACGGATATGAAGATCTCCTCCCATTGTAACCGACTCTGTGTAACCCTAGCCTCCTCCTGTGTCTATATAAATTGGAGGGTTTAGTTCGTAGGACAACAACAATCATACCATAGGCTAGCTTCTAGGGTTTAGCCTCTACGATCTCGTGGTAGATCAACTCTTGTAATACTCATATCATCAAGATCAATCAAGCAGGAAGTAGTGTATTACCTCCATCGAGAGGGCCCGAACCTGGGTAAACATCGTGTCCCCTGCCTCATGTTACCATCCGCCTTAGACACACAGTTTGGGACCCCCTACCCGAGATCCGCCGGTTTTGACACCGACATTGGTGCTTTCATTGAGAGTTACACTGTGTCGTCGCGATAAAGGTTTGATGGCTCCTTCAATCGTCGTTAGCGACTCGGTCCAGGGTGAGGTCTTCCTCCCTGGACAAATCTTCGTATTCGGCGGCTTTGCACTGCGGGCCAACTCGCTTGGCCATCTAGAGCAGATCGAGAGCTACGCCCCTGGCCATCAGGTCAGGTTTGGAAATTTGAATTACACTGCCGATATCCGCGGAGATTTGATCTTCAACGGATTCAAGCCCATGCCAGGTGTGCCGCACAACCACGACGAGCATGATATAGCTCTGCCGTCGGACAGTGCTCGGGAGATCACACCAGTAACTACTCCGACCTTCAACCTGGGGCAAGTTGCGCCACCCAAGGATGGGCGGATAGACCCCACCTTGGAGGCCGCACTCTCAATGGCGATAGAGCCAAACACTGACCTTACCCCTCACGAGAGCCGTGACGCCGAACTACAGGATTCCCCTCTGACCACGGACTCCGAACCGCCTGCGCCCACGCCTATCGAATCTGATTGGGCGCCGATCATGGAGTTCACCTCTACGGATATCTTTCAGCACTCGCCCTTCGGCGATGTGCTAAACTCGTTAAGGTCTCTCTCCTTATCAGGAGAACCTTGGCCGACTAGAGTGGAGTGCAGATGACGAAGAAATTCACTCCCCACCCACCACCCACTTAGTAGCCACTGTCGATGATTTAACCGACATGCTCGACTTCGACTCCGAAGACATCGATGGTATGGACAACGATGAAGGAGACGGACAGGAACCACTGCCCACGGGGCACTGAACCGCCACCTCATCATATGATATATATATATGGTGGATACACCCAAAGAAGGCAATGGCGACAAGACAGCGGAGGATGACCCCTCCAAAAAGCAACCCAAGCACCGACGTCAGCGACGCCGCTCTAAGCCTCGCCACAGCAAAAGCGGTAATACCGGCACAGGAGATAACAGTACTCCGGACAGTGCCGAAGATGATGACAATCCCCTCCAGCAAGATTTAGAGCCGGAGGGGGAACAACCCAGCCCTCCTAGAACGAGCGGCAGAGGAAGAAGCGGAGGACAACAATTACAAGCCTCTCTCCGAAGACGAAGTGAGCCTCGGCGACGAAGAATTTGTCGTGCCTGAGGATCCCGTCGAGCAGGAGCGCTTTAAGCGTCGGCTTATTGCCACAACAAATAACCTGAAGAAAAAGCAGCAGCAGCTTCAAGCTGATCAGGATCTGCTAGCGGATAGATGGACAGAAGTCCTGGCAGCCGAGGAATATGAGCTCGAGCGCCCAACCAAAAGTTACCCAAAGCGCAGGTTACTACCCCAACTGGAGGAGGAAGCACTGAAGCCTGCACAACCTGCGTATGATGCCGCTGACCGACCACCTCGTGGCTGAGACAAAGCAGTGTATCAGCCAGGAGTCCAGCCCGCACCCCGTCGCCAGTCAAACAAAAACACCAAGGCCCGGGGAAATACGCAGGACCTGCGAGACGTATTGAAAAACAAAGCAGGACACACAAGATCTATCTACGGATCACGAGGGCGCGCCCCAACACGTGACGATGATCGTCACGCCGGATATACTAAAAGCAAATCCGGCCGGACCGAATACAGCAAACAGGACTCGTACGAACTGTGTCGAGACATAGCCCGGCACAGAGGCGCCGCACACCCCCTATGCTTCACTGATGAAGTAATGGATCATGAATTCCCAGAAGGATTCAAACCCATGAACATCGAGTCATATGATGGTACAACTGACCCCGCGGTATGGATCAAGGATTTCCTTCTCCACATCCAAATGGCTCGCGGTGACGATCTTCACGCCATCAAGTACCTCCCCCTAAAAACTCAAAGGACCAGCTCGACATTGGCTGAATAGCTTGCCAGCAGACTCCGTCGGTAGTTGGGAGGATTTGGAAAATGCATTCCTTGACAATTTCCAAGGCACTTATGTGCGACCACCGGATGCTGATGACTTGAGCCATATAACGCAACAGCCAGGGGAATCTTCCAGGCAATTCTGGACTCGGTTCCTAACTAAGAAAAACCAAATTGTCGATTGTCCGGATGCAGAGGCCTTAGCGGCATTCAAGCATAACATCCACGACGAGTGGCTTGCCCGACACCTCGGCCAAGAGAAGCCAAAATCTATGGCAGCCCTCACGACACTCATGACCCGCTTTTGCGCGGGCAAAGACAGCTGGCTGGCTCGCAGCAGTGGCACATCAAGGAATACTGGCAATTTGGATGCCAAAGATAGCAACGGCAGACCACGTCGCAGCAAATACAAACGCCGCAACAACGGCGACAATGCCAAGGACACGACAGTCAATGCCGGATTCCGTAGTTCCAAATTCGGTCAGCGGAAGAAGCCGTTCAAAAGAACTAATCCGGGCCCATCCAGTTTGGACAGCATACTCGATCGCTCGTGTCAAATACACGGCACCCCTGATACGCCAGCCAATTGCACCAACCGAGAATTCTGGGTGTTCAAGCAGGCCGGCAAGATGCCGAAAACAAGGACAAGGGGCTGCACAACGATGACGAGGAGGAGCCCCGACAGCCAAACACAGGAGGACAGAAGACATTTCCTCCACAAGTGAAAACGGTAAACATGATATACGCAACCCATATTCCTAACCGGGAGCGGAAGCGTGCACTAAGGGACGTCTATGCGATGGAGCCAGTCGCCCCAAAATTCAACCAGTGGTCTTCTTGTCCGATCACTTTCGATCGCAAGGACCATCCCACAAGTATCCATCATGGCGGTTCTGCCACATTGGCCCTTGACCCTATCATCAACAGATTTCACCTCAACCGAGTCCTCATGGACGGTGGCAGCAGCCTGAACCTGCTTTATCAGGATACGGTGCGCAAAATGGGCATAGACCCTTCAAGGGTCAAACCCACTAAAACCACCTTCAAAGGTGTCATTCCAGGCGTAGAGGCATGTTGTACAGGCTCAATTGCACTGGAAGTGGTCATCGGATCTACGGATAACTTCCGAAGCGAGGAGTTAATCTTCGATAGCGTCCCGTTCCGCAGTGGCTATCACGCACTGCTCGGGCGAACCGCATTTGCAAGATTCAATGCGGTACCGCATTACGCATACCTCAAGCTCAAGATGCCAGGACCTTGGGGGGTCATAACAGTTAATGGAAATACAGAGCGCTCGCTCCGTACGGAGGAGCACACTGTGGCCCTCGCAGCAGAAGCACAAAGCAGCCTTTCAAGGCAAAATGCTAATTCGGCGATAAAGCCCCGGACACCTTCAAGAGAGTCCGGAGTAACCTGCAACAGGACCGCCTGGCACGTTGTGAGCTCGCCTAGCAATTCCGCCTCCGTCCTATTCCCAGTCAAGCGACGTAGTCTGTGCCGCGCGTACATAACTACGCACTAAAAATACCATGGGCATAGGCGCACACAAGGACACGCCCCACAATGCGGCTCAACCGCCCCAGGGGCTGTATACCCCTATCATTTTCTCTCTTTCAGGACTTTACTCGCTAGAAGCCCTGCTCGGCAGTCCAATTGTCGGACGCATTACGGATGAAAACACAAAGGAATCAAGAAGCTCTGACATACAAGGGAATCCCCAGGTGGTCTCTACCTGTTTTAAATACCAGTCCGCAGCTTGCCCTTGTATAGGACACGTCAAATAGTCCTTTTTTTCTGCTTACCGCACTTCTTGTATCAACGCTTCTACGCATTTTTCAAATAAACAATGCATAGCACTAATATATTATCGCATTCTATTTTATATATACATACATACATATATATATATATATATATATATATATATATATATATATATATATATATATATATATATATATATATGTGTGTGTGTGTGTGTGTGTGTGTGTGTGTGTGTGTGTGTGTGTGTGTGTGTGTCATTTACGACAATCAGCACCCAGTACACTCTGAAATACGCCCGACGCCAGGGCTTCCAGATACCCCATAATACGGCGTGAGAAGTCCGAACACTTTCGACAGTGCGGCACCCCGAACTTATAGCATTATATGCATTAGCTCCGAATCATGTCTTGGGTCAATAGTTGGGTTTGCCCGGCTCCCATGTTTTGGCACCTTATGTTCCGCTATATCGGCTAAGGTAGCACTGGGAGAACTACTGCGATTGTGCCCTGGTTCATCCGGGAGCACCTCAGTAGAGAAAGCTAAAACTGACTGTCATGATAGGGCGAGCGCTGGTCGCTGTTCGAGAGGTCTCAAGTCCCTAAAGACTTTTTCCGCTTCGGGCGAGGAGTCAGCCTTGTTCGACTTAGGCATGTATAGCGCCCCAGATTCGGCCTTCCGGATACTAGGGGCTTTGCCAAAATTTAAAATTGTAGACTTCTATGGCTAAGTGAGAGTGATAAAGCATTATAGTCCGATTGCCTGGTTCGTTGCGCTGAGCACCTCCCTCGAAGGACCCAAAAATGGGAAAAGAGTGCTCAGATTTATCCCGAACACCCCAGCACTAGTTGCATGGGGGCAGAAGCCGACGACTAGCCAACTCTCAGATTTTATAAACGGTCGCACCGAAGGTAATATTTTAATTACAAAAGCGTTGCATAGCACACATGAACTAGTTTTCATAATACAGGATCACATGAGTAAGTTCATTCAAACATTACATCTTTGGTACACTCGTCCGCCACAAGACGGGCACCCTTCAGGACACCCTCATAATACATTTCGGGGTGGCGATGGTCCTTGCCCTGCGGCGACCCCTCCTTCACCAGCTTCTCGGCGTCCATCTTGGCCCAGTGCACCTTCGCACGGGCAAAAGCCCTGCGTGCACCTTCGATGCAGACGGACCGCTTTACGACTTCCAGCCGTGGGCAGGCATCCACAAGCCACCTCACCAGGCCGAAGTAGCTGATGGGAAGGGCATCACCAGGCCACATCCGGACTATAAGGCCCTTCATGGCCTGTTCGGCCGCCTTGTGGAGCTCGGCCAGTTGCTTCAGCTGGTCCCAGTATATTGAGACCAGAACAACTTCTCCGTCGAGCTTCCCTCCTCGGTCAGGTATAATTCTGCAGCATCAGACACACTGCGGGGCAGATCTGCAAACGCTCCTGAAGAGCTCCAAACTCGGGTAAGTAAATAGAAATTTTCTTTCACATGCTTGCTTTGCATAATGAATGCCTTACCCGCCGCTATCTTCTTCACCGCCTCAATCTCCTGGAGGGCCTTTTGGGCTTCGGCCTTGGCATGTTTTGCACTTTCGAGGGCCTTGGCAAGCTCGGACTCTCGCGTCTTCGAGTCAAGCTCCAAGGACTCGTCCTTTTTCACGAGTGCCTCGAGCTCTTGCTGCACCTCGCCCACTCGAGCTTCTTGTTTTTCTCGCTCGGCGCGCTCCTGGGCCGCTTTGTTTTTGGCCTCGGACAGCGCCTGCTTCAGGGTCGCCACTTCGGTCATGGTCCTTGGCACATTCATGGTGATCCTATTATCTTGCAACCAAATCTCTTTTTCATATATAGACAAGGTATTGCTTACCTTTGTTCTCCTTGAGCTGCCTCTTGGCAAGGCCGAGTTCTTCCTTGGACCGCTCAAGGTCCTGCTTTAGTGTTGCGACCTCTGCGAGACGTCGGCGGCAATGCCAATGAGGAAGCTTCAGATACGATCTAGACATATTTGTATTAGACTCCTGCAGTTATTATTTGATCCTCTATTCGGCTTTTCTTCGCGAACGCCAAATAGAGCATCATGGGCTACTGTCTATGCGGTAATATTTTCCCATATTTCGATCACTCACCTCAAAGCCTGTTAGGAGGCTGGCACAAGCTTCGGTTAGTCCGCTTTTGGCGGACCAAACCTTCTCGATCACCGCACTCATAATAGTGAGGTGCTCTTCATCGATGGAAGCGCCACGAAGTGCTTCCAGCAAATTGTCCGGTGCCTCTGGATGGACAGAGGCCACCGGTGCGGGCGGCTTGCCCCCCTTAACGGGGAGTGATACGTATCCAACGTATCTATAATTTTTTATTGTTCCATTCTATTATATTACCTGTTTTGAATGATTATGGGCTTTATTATACACTTTTATATTACTTTTGGGACTAACCTATTAACCGGAGGCCCAGCCCATATTGCTGTTTTGTTGCATGTTTCAGTATTTCGAAGAAAAGGAATATCAAACGAGTCCAAACGGAATGAAACCTTTGGCAACGTGATTTTTTGGAAGATTATCATCCTGGAGACTTGGAGTTCACGTCAGAAGACACTCGAGGAGGCCAGGAGATAGGGGGCACCCCCCCCCTACTGGGCACGCCCCCCTGTCTCGTGGGCCCCTTGAGCACCTCCTGACCGACTTCTTTCGCCTATATAAGCCTACGTACCCTAAAACCATCGAATATCAAGATAGATCAGGAGTTCCGCCGCCGCAAGCCTCTGTAGCCACCAAAAACCTCTCGGGAGCCCATTCCGGCACCCTGCCGGAGGGAGAACCATCACCGGTGGCCATATTCATCGTCTCGGCGCTCTCCATGACGAGGAGGGAGTAGTTCACCCTCGGGGCTGAGGGTATGTACCATTAGCTATGTGTTTGATCTCTCTCTCTCTCTCTCTCTCTCTCGTGTTCTCTCTCGTGTTCCCTCTATGGCACGATCTTGATGTATCCCGAGCTTTGCTATTGTAGTTGGATCTTATGATGTTTCTCCCCCTCTACTCTCTTGTGATGAATTGAGTTTCCCCTTTGAAGTTATCTTATCTGATTGAGTCTTTTATGAGAACACTTGATGTATGTCTTGCCGTGTTTATCTGTGGTGACAATTGGATATCACGTGCCTCTTGATGTATGTTTTGGTGACCAACTTGTGGGTTCCGCTCATGAACCTATGCATAGGGGTTGGCACACGTTCTTGACTCTCCGGTAGAAACTTCGGGGCACTCTTTGAAGTACTTTGTGTTGGTTGGATGAATCTGAGATTGTGTGATGTATATCGTATAATCATGCCCACGGATACTTGAGGTGACAATGGAGTATCTAGGTGACATTAGGGTTTTGGTTGATTTGTGTCTTAAGGTGTTATTCTAGTACGAACTCTTTAATAGGTCGATCCGAAAGAGTAACTTTGAGGTGGTTTCGTACCCTACCATAATCTCTACGTTTGTTCTCCGCTATTAGTGGCTTTGGAGTGACTCTTTGTTGCATGTTGAGGGCTTGTTATATGATCTATCTATGTTATCATTAGTTACCTTGCTGTTTTTATATTTTCAGATTACAAATACCTTTATGTACCATCCATATTGCACTTGTATCACCATCTCTTCGCCGAACTAGTGCACCTATACAATTTGTCGTTGTATTGGGTGTGTTGGGGACACAAGAGACTCTTTGTTATTTGGTTGCAGGGTTGTTTGAGAGAGACCATCTTCATCCTACGCCTCCTACGGATTGATAAACCTTAGGTCATCCACTTGAGGGAAATTTGCTACTGTCCTACAAACCTGTGCACTTCCAGGCCCAACAACGTCTACAAGAAGAAGGTTGTGTAGTAGACATCAAGCTCTTTTCTCGCGCTGTTGCCGGGGAGGCTAGGTAAAGGGCAGTCACTCACACCGCGTCAACTAAGCTCTTTTCTGGCGCCGTTGCCGGGGAGGTGAGTGCTTGAAGGTATATCTTTAGATCTTGCAACTAAATCTTTTTGTTTCTTGTTTTAGCACTAGATTAGTCTATAAAAGAAAACTAAAAAATGGAATTGAGTCTACCTCATACGCTTCATCTTTTTAATATCTTTCGCGAGTATGATGGGAAGGAAAATTGTGCCAAAGTGTTAGAAGAAGAATGCATTAAAATGTTTGGCACTAAATATTTGAATGATGAGCATGATTGCAATGTTGTTAGTATGATTTCCTTGAATATCCATGATGCTAATGATATGCAAAGCCACAAGCTTGGGGAAGCTATGTTTGATGAATATGATATATTTTGTCCCCCAAGCTTTGATGAGCAAATTTATTTTGACGATACACTACAAGAAATATGTCAACTTATGACCACCACTATTGGTCACTGAATGGTCACAAATTTCCATTTATGACCTTTTTGTGACCAAAAACATAAGGTCAAAAGCTGGGCGTCGTAAACTGACTATAGCGACCTTCTCTGTGAGAAGGTCATAGACGTTTACGACCAAAATAAGCCTATTGTCGCGTTTTGGTCACTAGCAACCTCCCCAGGCCACGTAGGCATCCAGCGTGGCAATCTAACGTGGCACAAGATTCAGCCTGGTCCAATTCGGCGTTTTACATGGGCCGAGCCCATTAATTCAGCCTTTTAGGATTTTTTCCTTGTTAATTCTGGTCTGCTTCATGGGCCAAGCCCAACTTTTTAGCCTTTTTTATTGTTGGCCCGTGGCCTTTTATTATTTATTGCTTTTCTATTTTCAGCCATTATATATTCAAGCTGGTCCCACTAGTCAGATGGGTCCCACTTGTCATGATCATCTCTCAAATTGGTCCCACATATCAGAAATGTACAAATTTGACAGATTACTTTCATAAGTGGACCCATTGGTCAAGTTTCCATTTCACAAGTTTTCAGATCACACATACATAATAAAAAAGAACACATAAATTTCATCAAATATACCACTAAATAAATTTATTACAATCTTTACAACACAGATATTCTACAATATGCTACTCTTTCTTGAGTTGGACTTCACGCCCACACTTGGCTTCACACTACACGGCTTCACACTTCACACTTGAGCTTCGTAAAGAGGAACCACCACAATTTTAAGTCTACAATACAACAATTAATACTAATCAAGGATAAAAACAAAAATAAGTAATAGACTCAAATGTGTAGGCAGCATGGAACTAGTGATACGACAACATGCGAGAAAACACTACAATGTAAATACTGTTGTAAGTTCATATCAGTATAAAATCAGAACTACACAAAGCAACACATAACAATTGGTTCCAAGCAAGGTGATGACTTACAGTTTTATCAACCCTCTAGGAAATTCCATAAACACACAAAGCTGAGTTATCCATACAGCCATCTTGCAATAAACCATCGGACTAACACCACACAGAATAAACAAAAGAAGAAACTCAAATATCCATGGAGAAATAGACAAGAACTCTGCATTATCACAATAGCAGTTCAGATCTCACTCAAATGTAAGGGCTTCACACAAACCCAAAGACGAGCATCTGAAACTTCTAGAAATGGGCGTGGAGACGAAGAGAGCACTTACTTGGCCTGGTATTTCCCTTAGGGAGGATGTTGTGGTCCGCAGGTGGGGGTAGAGGCTTGATCCGCCATGCCTCGTTGGTCTCAACCTATGGAAGAAAACAGTGCAATCATAACTCAAGCCAAACCAGCAAGGGTACGAGCGAATGGATCAAGCAGCAAGTAGAACACATGAAAATAAGAAAGACAAACATAACTCAAGCCGAACCAGCAAGGGTACGAGCGAATGGATCAAGCAGCAAGCAGAACACATGAAAATAAGAAAGACAATCATATATATTACAAATAAGCAAAGGAAAACAATACATGATGTCTCGGAACTTTAAAGCTGAATATAAGCATAATACCAATGAATAGTAAAACCACATAGCTTTTACAGCTTCAAATGCTACACAATTATAAATAAGCAAAGGAAAACAATACATGATGTCTCAAAATTTTAAAGCTGATAAGCATAATCTCGATGACTAGTAAAACCACATAGCTTTTACAGCTTCAAATGCTACACGATCTCCTTAACCCCAAACCACATAGCTTTTATCGAATCACACCTAGAATACAGTAGCTACAGCTACAGCCAAACTAGAGAAGTTACAGAATCATCACATATGTAGTTGGCAGGAGGAAGAAGCGACGATCGAGAAATTGTCTCACCAAAGCAAGAACAAAGCAGGCGAAGTTGAGGAGGGTCGGTGGCGAGGAGCAGCTCGTGGAAGTGGTCGAGGAAGACAATCGGCAGCAGCAGGTCCGTCACACCCATGACCTGCCTACCGTCGAGCGCCTACCTAAGACGCCAGGAGGTGGCGGAGCAGCTCAATAAAAGGAATAAAGTATGATTAACTGATAGCAACAAGTAAACAACAAATAGGTAATTTTACAGCAAGGAAAACAGTAATTCCAAGAGTTGTACTTTAAAATGATTATCTATACTGGTTACTTATTTATTCAGCAAGGAACCACAACATATTTCGTAGAAAAGAACATGTATCCAAAATAATCACCAAACAAATACGGGAGCATGGTTCAAGACCTCGCACCAAGACCATTTGTATACCTGAGTATGGTGCAAAAAGCTACCTCGTGTGATTTCAATCTCAATGCAAAATAAGAGACACAGTGCAAGATGATACTAACTGAATGAGGCAAGCAGTTAACAAGTACGCAATCCTTCCTACTCTATCACAAACTGTACATCAACCGAGCAGGAACACAAAAAAATACTAGCAAGCATCAAATTCGCAAAAACGAAAGAAGAATCAATCAACATGCAACAAGGTGCAGTCCTGCAGCTGCACCAGAACGATCTGTACTAGATGTTTCTAATTCCAACTGAAATAAATGTCGGAATAACCAAGCCAACATCTACGACATTGTAGATGTTCACGTGGATTAGGTTATTGCAGGCAAAATCTTTTGTATAACAGTAACTTGTTCAGATGGATAACACTAATAAAACTAGATCAAGTTGGTGACAGACATCAGATGCTTCTAAACAAGCAAGGGGCATCACTTCCTACTCCTAAAATGAAGAGAACACACATGTGGCGCTATGATTGATGCAGCAAAAATAAAGCATCGGTGCGATCAGTTTCATCCTACTGATTGTGCGCTTGAGAGCACCAATTTCAATTTGTAGGCACGCTGGTGTTCTGCAGTTTGCGAAACCAGAGGAGGAGGCCGAATAGAGCACCTTTGTTGTCTCCGGCATTGACATTCACGCGAAGCTTCTCGACCAGGTAGAACGCACACCGGCATCCTCCCGTGGCCGGCAGCGGCGTGCAACGCCCCGGGTCATCCGTCCTTGGTGGCCTCCACCGCCTCCTTGATGCGGCCCTTCCCGCCGTCCAGCGCGCTCGCGATGCCCGATAGGAAAAACAAGCACGCCCAAATCAGGATCGAGCACAAACAAACACCGAAGCGAAAAACCAGCATGGGGAAAGGGAGGCCGTCCACCTGTTGGCCGTCCTCTGGACGCCAGCGCTGCCGCCCTCCGTGCGGGCCGGCGGCCCAGGCGACAGCGGCAGCCTCCTCCTCTGGGCGTGGCCGTCGTCCGCGTCGGCGGCAGGTGCGGCGCTTGCTGGGCATTCCGGTTGCTGGCTGCCCTCCCGCTCCTTGGCGCGCGCTTCGTCATGGGGAGAGAACGGTCGGCGCGTCTTGGCGGGCGGAGGAGGAGAGGAGGAGGCAGGAGGTGGGTGGAGGCAGCTCGAGTCGAGGGGAGCCGGATCGAGACGGATCTGGGAGGAGGCGGCCGCGATCTGGAAGGGAGGAGGTGGAGGCTGCGATCTGGAAGGGATGAGCGCGGCCGTGGGAGAGAAGGGGAGGGGAGGGGTTGTCGGTGATCGGGGTTGGGGGAGAGGACGGAGGACGGCGGCGGCTTGGTGGTTGGGGATCCAGAGATTGAGACGGAGTGGCGGCTGTGGGGCGAGAGGGGGAGAGTGGATCGGGGGAGAGGAGTGGATCGGGGAAGTTAGGGTTTGGGTGAGAGGGTGAGGGGGTGAGCGCTGCCGTTGGATCCAGAAGCATCCAACGGTGGTTGAGGCATGATCCGCGTGATATGCCTATAGACCAATCAGAGCGCACCAAACAAGTCGCCGATTTTTTGACCATATAAATTGGTCATGATTGATTACATACAAATTTTTCATTTCATTTTTCAATGCTCAAAATGAGTTTTTTTGTGAAAGACCTATCAAATATTTGTTCAAATGATGCCATATTTTTCACAAGTTTACATCTTAGATTGGCAAACAACATTGACGAAGGGAGTTTTTATTTCTTTTGCATGAAAAAACAATTTTCCATTTTTCGAGTGCTCAAAATAAGTTTTTTTGTGAAGAACCTACCAAATATTTTTTGTAAAATTTTACCAAATCAATTTTCTCAAATACTAGGCCATATTTAATGCACAATTGACCAAATGGTTAGGTGTCAAAGTTTTGATCCACCTCGGTGAAAAAGACAAATTCCACCGATTCAATTTGAAGCGGGTCAAATTTGAACTGCAGCTGCCTCATAGTTTGCTATTTATTTTTTCCAAAAATCATTTCTAGGTACGTAAGTATCTATTTAATCAGAGAAACATCAAAAGTTTTCCAAGATTCAACCACTAGCTAGGAACGGTCAAGCCCGTCGTTTTGACCACATTTTGAAACGGGCATAAAAAATTCAAAAAAATTGAAAAAATTGGAAAACCTTCGCATTGTTTCATTATATGTGGCCAAGTTCCTAAGAAAAATAACAAACTTGTAATACGGGAATTATTTTTAAAAAGTGTTCTCAGAAACGAGCTATCACGTGTGGAGATCAATGGCTTTCAAGTCAAATGATCAATCTTATGGCCACATTCATGGCATAGTTTGTTCAAATGATCTCATATTGTGCACAAGGGTGCATATTGGAATGGCAAACAATGTTGCCTAAGGAAGTTTTCATTTTCTTTGGACGAAAAACTATTTTCCATTTTTCGAGTGCCCAAAGGAGGTTTTTTGTGAAGGACCTCCCAAATAATTATTGCATAATTGGACCAAATAAATTTTCTAAAATAATAGGCCATGTTTAATGCATAATTGACAAAATGGTTGGGTGCCAAAGTTTTCATCCACCTCGTGAAAAAGACAAATTTGCCGATTCAAAGAGAAGCGGGACAAATATGAACTGCAGCTGCCTCATAGTTTGCTCTTTATTTTTTCAAAAAATCATTTCTAGGTACATAAGTATCTATTTAATCAGAGAAACACCAAAAAAATTCCAAGATTCAACCACTAGCTAGGAACGGTCATTTACGCCGTTTTGACCGCATTTTGAAACGGGCATAAAAAATTCAAAAAAATCAAAAAATTGGAAAACCTTCGCATTGTGTCCTTATATGTGACCAAGTTTCCAGGAAAAATAATAAACTTGTAATACGGTAATTATTTTAAAAAAGTGTTCTCAGAAATGAGCTATCAAGTGTGAAGATTCATGGCTTTCAAGCCAAATGATCAATCTTATGGCCACATTCATGGCATAGTTTGTTGAAATGATCTAATATTGTGCACAAGGGTGCATCTTGGAATTCCAATCAATGTTGCCTAAGAAAGTTTTCATTTTCTTTGCACGGAAAATTCATTTTTCATTTTCCGAGTGCCCGAAATGAGGTTTTTTTGTGAAGGAACTACCAAATAATTGTTGCACAAATGGACCAAATCAATTTTATAAAATACTAGGCCATATATAATGCACAATTGACGAAATGGTTGGGTGAAAAAAGTTTTGATCCACCTCTGATGAAAAAGACAAATTGTCGCCGATTCACCGAAGCAGGTCAAATTTGAACTGTAGCTGCCTCATAGTTTGCTCTTTATTTTTTCCAAAAATAATTTCTAGGTACATAAGTATCTATTTAATCAGAGAAACATAAAAAAATTCCAAGATTCAACCACTAGCTAGGAACGGTCAAGCCCGCTGTTTTGACCACATTTTGAAACGGGCATAAAAAATTAAAAAAATCAAAAAATTGGAAAACCTTCGCACTGCGTCATTATATGTGACAAAGTTTCCAGGAAAAATAATAAACTTGTAATACGGCAATTATTTTAAAAAAGTGTTCTCAGAAATGAGCTATCAAGTGTGAAGATTCATGGCTTTCAAGCCAAATGATCAATCTTATGGCCACATTCATGGCATAGTTTGTTCAAACGATCTCATATTGTGCACAAGGGTGCATATTCGAATAGCAAACAATGTTGCCTAAGGAAGTTTTCATTTTCGTTGGACGAAAAAACCATTTTCCATTTTTCGAGTGCCCGAAAGGAGGTTTTTTTGTGAAGGAACTACCAAATAATTGTTGCAAAATTGGACCAAATCATTTTTATAAAATACTAGGCCATATTTAATGCACAATTGACAAAATGGTCTGGTGTAAAAAATTTTGATCCACCTCTCGTGAAAAAGACAAATTTCTGTCGATTCAGTTGGAAGCGGGTCAAATTTGAACTGTAACTGCCTCATAGTTTGCTATTTATTTTTTCCAAAAATCATTTATAGTTACATAAGTACCTATTTAATCATAAATACATGGTTTGGTGGCGATACGTCGAGGTTTGGGTGGTGGCCGAGGGCCCCAACTCTAGAGCTGCCAGAACTCGATGATGCATGCCCAGGCGTGGTCACCAGCGTGACTGTGGCGTTGCCATGTGTTCAGGCGGCCTAGGCATGTCTAGTGGGTTGGGCACTCCCAGGTTGGTGCTAGGAAGAAAATTACAACATAAGATTCTCACGAGGAGACCAATCGATGCTCAAACATGAATTAGCAGCCAAGTGTTTGATTAGCGATGCGGAAATGTACATGGCTAATGGGCGTGAGTTTTGGATGAGGATGATCAGTTACTAAGAAGACCGTTTTCACAAATTTTCAGCTCAAAAGGAGGAGCCTAGGTGGTACTTGCTTTGCAAACCACCACACTGGACATAAATACTGAATGTTGAAGCTCGGCTCAAAATAATGAATGGATTGAGCTGGCATTTGGTGGAGATGGTTATTTGGGCATAGGAAAGCACTCAGAGAAAATGGATACTATTTGGACATGCCAAAGTGGTACTTCCTTCACAAACTGTTACTCTGAACAGAATAGGAAAATGAATATTTTTGAACTAGGCAAGGAAGATTTTTACATATTTGACGAAGATATGACCCAAAGAATTTATGAGATTTTTTTGGGAATTTTGGGAATGACAGAAATATAGGTTGCTTCACAACCTAGGGCAAAAACTACCACATGGACATGACACATAGGCAAAACTGATGAGGTGGCGCCTAGTCATAGCAACCCACCACAATTTACAAGGCTATGACCATCTATATTGGTCGTTAACAACTAGAAATAAGGCAGCGGACTAGCGCTGTTAGCTTTATGACCATTTCATGTAAGGAAGTTATGACCTTTCTGACCAAAATGGTCGCAATGGTTTAGGGTTTGGAGCCCCTCGAACAGCTTTTGACCAATTGGTCTCAAATGGTCATAAATCTATGACCAATTCTTCCAGGTTCACTGACAGAAGGTCATAAGTTGACATATTTCTTGTAGTGATAGCATGCCTCCTATTTAAGATGATTATATTGATGAAAGTGGGTTTGGAAGAGTGGAAACTTTAGAAAGTAGTGATCCCACTATTTTGGAGGATGTTGAACCTTATTGTGATGAACATGAAAGTGGATTTGGAAGAATGTCAACTTTATTTAGTGATGATTCCACTATTTCAGAAGAGGTTCCAATTGATTATGAGAACAAAGTTGCCATCTATGATGATTATTGTGATGACTTGTATGCTATTAGGAATAATGATAACCATGAAACTTGTCATCATGATTTTAGTTTTCAATTGGATTATGCCTCACATGATAATTATTTTGTTGAGTTTGCTCCCACTACTATTCATGAGAAGAAATTTTACTTATGTGGAGAGTAGTAAATTTTCTATGCTTGTAGATCATGAAAAGAATGCTTTAGGTGCTGGTTATATTGTTGAATTCATTCATGATGCTACTGAAAATTATTATGAGGGAGGAACATATGCTTGTAGGAATTGCAATAATATCAACTTTCCTCTCTATGTGCTTAAAATCTTGAAGTTATGCTTGTTTTACCTTCCTATGCTAGTTGATTATTGTCCCCATAAGTTGTTTGCTCACAAAATCCCTATGCATAGGAAGTGGGTTAGACTTAAATGTGCTAGTCATATTCTTCATGATTCTCTCTTTATGTTTCAATTCTTATCTCTTATGTGAGCATCATTGAAATCATCATGCCTAGCTAGGGGCGTTAAACGTTAGCGCTCGTTGGGAGGCAACCCAATTTTATTTTAGTTTCTTGCTTTTTGGTTCTGTTTAGGAATAAATAATCCATCTAGATTATTTTTAGATGTGGTTTTATGTTTTAGTAAGTGTTTGTGACAAGTAGAACCTTTGGGAAGACTTGGGTGAAGTCTCTATACTCATGCTGTAAAAAAAAAACTTTAGCGCTCACGAGATTAGCTTCAACTTTTTACTGGAGAGTGATATTTAGTTGATTCTTTTTTGCATATGATTACTATACAAATTCCTCAGGTCCACCAATTTATTTTAGAATTTTTGGAGTTCCAGAAGTTTGCGTTAGTTACAGATTACTACAGACTGTTCTGTTTTTGACAGATTCTGTTTTCATTGTGTTGTTTGCTTATTTTGATGAATCTATGGCTAGTAAAATGGTTTATAAACCATAGATAAGTTGGAATACAGTAGGTTTAACACCAATATAAATAAATAATGAGTTCATTACAGTACCTTATGTGGTGGTTTTGCTTTTTTTCGCTAACGGAGCTCACGAGTTTTCTGTTAAGTTTTGTGTTGTGAAGTTTAAAAGTTTTGGGTAAAGATTCGATGGACTATGGAATAAGGAGTGGTAAGAGCCTAAGCTTGGGGATTCCCAAGGCACCCCAAGGTAATATTCAAGGACAACCAAGAGCCTAATCTTGGGGATGCCCCGGAAGGCATCCCCTCTTTCGTCGTCGTTCATCGGTAACTTTACTTGGAGCTATATTTTTATTCACCACATGATATGTGTTTCTCTTGGAGCGTCATTTTCTCTTGTTTGTTTTTGCTTTCTGTTTTTAGAATAATGTTTTGCATATTTAGTTCCAATAAAAATGTCAAGGATAGCCTTTGTCATGCTTATTTTGCTAGTATACATGTTGCTGTTTGAAAACAGAAAGTTTACCGCTGTTGCAAAAATTCCCTAGAAAAGTCAGAGATTGGTATAATGTTGAATCTTTTTGAATATTGAGGTCTGATAAATTTATTACAGTGGGAATTTTAATTCATAATGTTTGGATTCATGGAAGTATTGATACTCTTGCATTCTCTACAGACTGTACTGTTTTGGCAGATTGCTGTTATGTTTGCATTGTTTGCATATGTTTAATTGTTTAATGATTCTATTTAAGGATAGGAGTATTAAATATGCAGAGGCATTTAGTATGCAATGTTGAATAATAATGTGAGTGATTTGTTACAGTAGAAAATGATAAGGTTTTGCATTGGTTTATACTAACCTATCTCACGAGTTCTTGTTGAGTTTGGTGTGGATGAAGCTTTCGAGACTTAGGAAACCGTGATATAAAAGGAATTAAGGAGACACAAAAGCTAAAGCTTGGGGATGCCCAAGGCACCCCTAGATATTATTTCAAGAAGTCTCAAGCATCTAAGCTTGGGGATGCCCCGGTTGGCATCCCACCTTTCTTCTTCAACAACTATCGGTTAGTATCGTTTGAGCCTAAGTTTTTGCTTCTTCACATGAGTTGTGCTATCCTGGCAATGTCATTTTATTTTGTTTTGCTTTCTGTTTGAATACAATACCAAGATCTGAATTCTTAATTGGGAGAGAGTCTTCACATAGTTGCATAATTATTTAGCTACTCATTGATCTTCACTTATATTTTTTGGAGTAGTTTGTTGTTTGCTATCGTGCTTCACTTATATCTTTTAGAGCACGGTAGTGGATTTGTTTTATAGAAACTATTGATCTCTGATGCTTCACTTAGATTATTTTGAGAGTCTTAGATAGCATGGTAATTTGCTTAAATAATCTTAATATGCTAGGTATTCAAAGATAGTAAAAACTTTCATTTGAGTGTGTTGAATACTAAGAGAAGTTTGATGCTTGATGATTGTTTTGAGATATGGAAGTAGTGATATTAGAGTCATGCTAGTTGACCAGTTGTGAATTTGAGAAATACTTGTGTTAAAGTTTGTGATTCCCATAGCATGCACGTATGGTGAACCGTTATGTGATGAAGTCGGAGCATGATTTATTTATTGATTGCCTTCCTTATGAGTGGCGGTCGGGGACGAGCGATGGTCTTTTCCTACCAATCTATCCCCCTAGGAGCATGCGCGTAATACTTTTCTTTGATAACTTGTAGATTTTTGCAATAAGTATATGAGTTCTTTATGACTAATGTTGAGTCCATGGATTATACGCACTCTCACCTTTCCACTATTGCTGGCCTCTCCAATACCGTGCACTTTTCGCCGGTATCATACACCCACCATATACCTTCCTCAAAACAGCCACCATACCTACCTATCATGGCATTTCCATAGTCATTCCGAGATATATTGCCATGCAACTTTCCACCGTTCCGTTTATTATGACACGCTCCATCATTGTCATATTGCTTTGCATGATCATGTAGTTGACATTGTATTTGTGGCAAAGCCATCGTTCATAATTCTTTCATACATGTCACTCATGAGTCATTGCACATCCCGGTACACCGCCGGAGGCATTCATATAGAGTCATATTTTTTTCTAAGAATCGAGTTGTAATTTTTGAGTTGTAAGTAAATAAAAGTGTGATGATCATCATTTTTTTAGAGCATTGTCCCAGTGAGGAAAGGATGATGGAGACTATGATTCCCACACAAGTCAGGATGAGACTCCGGACGAAAAAAAAGAGGCCATAAAAAAAGGAGAAAAGGCCCAAATAAAAAAATAAAAAAATGATAGAAAAAGAGAGAAGGGACAATGCTACTATCCTATTACCACACTTGTGCTTCAAAGTAGCACCATGATCTTCATGATAGAGAGTCTCCTATGTTGTCACTTTCATATACTAGTGGTAATTTTCATTATAGAACTTGGCTTGTATATTCCAATTATGGGCTTCCTCAAAATGCCCTAGGTCTTCTTGAGCAAGCGAGTTGGATGCACACCCACTTAGTTGCTTTTGTTGAGCTTTCATATACTTATAGCTCTAGTGCATCCGTTGCCTGGCAATCCCTACTCACTCACATTGATATCTATTGATGGGCATCTCCATAGCCCGTTGATACGCCTAGTTGATGTGAGACTATCTTCTTTTTTTTGTCTTCTCCACAACCACCATTCTATTCCACCCATAGTGCTATATCCATGGCTCATGCTCATGTATTGAGTGAAGATTGAAAAAGTTTGAGAATGTCAAAAGTATGAAACAATTGCTTGGCTTGTCATCGGGGTTGTGCATGATTTAAATACTTTGTGTGGTGAAGATAGAGCATAGCCAGACTATATGATTTTGTAGGGATAACTTTCTTTGGCCATGTTATTTTGAGAAGACATGATTGCTTTGTTAGTATGCTTGAAGTATTATGATTTTTATGTCAATATTAAACTTTTGTCTTGAATCTTACGGATCTGAATATTCAAATCACAACTAAGAAGAATTACAATGAAATTATGCCAACTAGCATTCCACATCAAAAATTATCTTTTTTATCATTTACCTACTCGAGGACGAGCAGGAATTAAGCTTGGGGATGCTTGATACGTCTCCAACGTATCTATAATTTTTTATTGTTCCATGCTATTATATTACCTGTTTTGAATGATTATGGGCTTTATTATACACTTTTATATTACTTTTGGGACTAACCTATTAACCGGAGGCCCAGCCCATATTGTTGTTTTATTGCCTGTTTCAGTATTTCGAAGAAAAGGAATATCAAACGGAGTCCAAACGGAATGAAACCTTCGGCAACGTGATTTTTTGGAAGATTATCATCCTGGAGACTTGGAGTTCACGTCAGAAGACACTCGAGGAGGCCAGGAGATAGGGGCGCCCCCCCTATTGGGCGCGCCCCCCTGTCTCGTGGGCCCCTCGAGCACCTCCCGACCGACTTCTTTTGCCTATATAAGCCTACGTACCCTAAAACCATCGAATATCAAGATAGATCGGGAGTTCCGCTGCCGCAAGCCTCTGTAGCCACCAAAAACCTCTCGGGAGCCTGTTCCGCCACCCTGCCGGAGGGGGAACCCATCACCGGTGGCCATCTTCATCATCCCGACGCTCTCCATGACGAGGAGGGAGTAGTTCACCCTCGGGGCTGAGGGTATGTGCCAGTAGCTATGTGTTTGATCTCTCTCTCTCTCTCGTGTTCTCTCTCGTGTTCCCTCTATGGCACGATCTTGATGTATCCCGAGCTTTGCTATTGTAGTTGGATCTTATGATGTTTCTCCCCCTCTACTCTCTTGTGATGAATTGAGTTTCCCCTTTGAAGTTATCTTATCGGATTGAGTCTTTTATGATAACACTTGATGTATGTCTTGCCGTGTTTATCTGTGGTGACAATGGGATATCACGTGCCTCTTGATGTATGTTTTGGTGACCAACTTGCGGGTTCCGCCCATTAACCTATGCATAGGGGTTGGCACACGTTCTTGACTCTCCGGTAGAAACTTCGGGGCACTCTTTGAAGTACTTTGTGTTGGTTGGATGAATCTGAGATTGTGTGATGCATATCGTATAATCATGCCCACCGATACTTGAGGTGACAATGGAGTATCTAGGTGACATTAGGGTTTTGATTGATTTGTGTCTTAAGGTGTTATTCTAGTACGAACTCTTTAATAGATCGATCCAAAAGAGTAACTTTGAGGTGGTTTCGTACCCTACCATAATCTCTACGTTTGTTCTCCGCTATTAGTGGCTTTGGAGTGACTCTTTGTTGCATGTTGAGGGCTTGTTATATGATCTATCTATGTTATTATTGTTGAGAGAACTTGCACTAGTGAAAGTATGAACCCTAGGCCTTGTTTCCTACCATTGCAATACCGTTTACGATCACTTTTATCATTAGTTACCTTGCTGTTTTTATATTTTCAGATTACAAATACCTTTATGTACCATCCATATTGCACTTGTATCACCATCTCTTCGCCGAACTAGTGCACCTATACAATTTTTCGTTGTATTGGGTGTGTTGGGGACACAAGAGACTCTTTGTTATTTGGTTGCAGGGTTGTTTGAGAGAGACCATCTTCATCCTACGCCTCCTACGGATTGATAAACCTTAGGTCATCCACTTGAGGGAAATTTGCTACTGTCCTACAAACCTGTGCACTTGCAGGCCCAACAACGTCTACAAGAAGAAGGTTGCGTAGTAGACATCTGGGAGCCGCCTGACGAATTCCGGAACCACTGGAGGGTCCGGCGCTGTGTTCGGCTGGGGGGCGAACTTGGAGGCCACGGGAGTCTTGCCCCCTTTGCGCCCAGAGTCTGGAAGGTCGCCTCGAGGCGCCTCCAGGACCACCTCCCCCCATCTCGGTGCCCTTTAGACAACACCTCGACGTTGTCCGTAGGGCGGGGGGAGGAGGCGGTCGGAAGTGAATCACTATCCATGTCCGATGGGTCCAAAGAACCATCCGACGAGGATACGTTGATGTGGGCCTTGGGCGGACTGCACAATCATGTTCGACATGGTGTAAGAAGCAATGATGCAGAACATACCAGAACCATTATGGTATCCGAATACTTACGACTTCGCCAGGGGCTTGTCCCTGGTCAACCACTCATCTTCGCTATGAGCGGCGGTCGCGGAGCAGTCCGGAAGGAGAGTCCTTCCCTTCTTGGACCCTTCGGCCTCCCCGGTTGGGGTGGCCTTTCTTTTCTTGTCTCCCCCGGCTGGAGGGGGAGAACCTTCTTCTTCCTCCTCCTCGTCTTCACGAGAGGAGTGCGTCTCGGAGTTATCGGACGATGAGTCCAATATCACCTGGCGCCGGGAACTCTTTCGAGTCCCTGCGGTCTTCTTCTTCTTGGTCTTCTTCTCTCGCACCTCATAAGGTGCCGGAGTCAGCATATCCGTCAGGAGAGCGTCGGCTGGATCTTCGGGCAGGGGCGCCGGGTAGTCGATCTGCTCCGCGGTCTCCTCACAGTCCTGTCAAAGGCATGGGAGCTCAGATCCCGCACAGGTTAAGCTGGGGAAAGTAAACACCCAACAAGGTGTAGAGAACTTACCTAATTCGCAGGGCACTTCGCGCTAAGTCCGCGGTCCTCTGTAAGGGAAGGGGGGACCTCGGTGCCCTTGAACAGCACCCTCCAGACGTCCTTGTGCGTCGTGTCAAAAAGCTCGCGAAGAGTCTGGTGCTGGGCCGGGTCAAACTCCCATAAATTGAACGCCCGTTGTTGACACGGGAGGATCCGGCGGAAGAGCATGACCTGGACCACGTTGACAAGCTTAAGTTTCTTGCTTATCATGTTCCGGATACATTTCTAGAGTCCGGCCAGCTCTACCGGTGAACCCCAGGATAGGCCCTTCTCTTTCCAGGAGGTGAGCCGCATGGGGATTCCGGATCGGAACTCGGGGGGCCGCCACCCAGTTGGTGTCGCACGGCTCGGTGATGTAGAACCACCCCGATTGCCACCCCTTTATGGTCTCCACATAGGAGCCCTCGAGCCATGTGACATTGGGCATTTTGCCCACCATGGCGCCTCCGCATTCCACTTGCTGGCCGCCTACAACCTTTGGCTTGACATTGAAGGTCTTCAGCCACAGGCCGAAGTGGGGCTAAACGCGGAGGAAGGCCTCGCACACGACGATAAACGCCGAGATGTTGAGGATGAAGTTGGAGGCCAGATCATGGAAGTCCAGCCCGTAGTAGAACATGAGTCCGTGGACGAAGTGGTGGAGAAACACAACCCTCTCATGGGGTTCGGGAGTAGGGACGATCTGCCCCTCATCTGGGACCCGGTGCGCGATATCCGCGGCCAAGTATCCGGCTCCTCGCAGCTTAGTGATGTCCGCCTCCGTAACGGTGGAGGCCATCCACTTGCCTCCCGCTCCGGACATGCTTGGAGTGGTTTGAGGAGAGAAATGTGAACTTGGGCGCTGGAGCTCAAACACGCGAGAATGGGTGAGCAAGGAAGAAGGAGGCGTGGGTGAAAAAGGTGAACTTTTATCCCTTTATAAAGGCAGACGAAACTATGCCTCCCCACTTGCCTGGTAAACCTTCTTATTCCCCAAGCGCCGTAATTGATGGCGCGGTTGGGTTACCCACGCCCGTATTGATGAGAAACCCGTGATAAGGGGACACGATCTCTGCTTCGACAAGACGTGCCAAGGAAACCGCCTCGCGATATGCGCCAAGGCTAGTTGAGAATAACGGTTCGAGTAAAGACCGGGCCGTGGTATGATGTCATGACATCGAGTGTGTCAGCAGATTAGATTTGTGGAAATATTATTCTGTCTACGGTGGTATGTGGAACTTGTTTTGCAGAACGGACACTATCCTTGTGTTCAAAATATTCTATGTAGTATTCGGGGGAGGAACCCAACTTGGAATGCCGAAGATAAACTGCGCACCGGACTCACCGTCATTGAAGCCTGGTTCAGGGGATACTGAGGGAGTCCTGGATTAAGGGGTATCCGGACAGCCGGACTATATCCTTTGGTCGGACTGTTGGACTATGAATATACAAGATTGAAGACCTCATCCCGTGTCCGGATGGGACTTCCCTTGGCATGGAAGGCAAGCTTGGCGATACGGATATGAAGATCTCCTCCCATTGTAACCGACTCTGTGTAACCCTAGCCCCCTCCGATGTCTATATAAACCGGAGGGTTTAGTCCGTAGGACAACAACAATCATACCATAGGCTAGCTTCTAGGGTTTAGCCTCTATGATCTCGTGGTAGATCAACTCTTATAATACTCATATCATCAAGATCAATCAAATAGGAAGTAGGGTATTACCTCCATCGAGAGGGCCCGAACCTGGGTAAACAACGTGTCCCCTGCCTCCTGTTACCATCCGCCTTAGACGCACAGTTCGGGACCCCTACCCGAGATCCGCCGGTTTTGACACCGACAGGGAGACTGAAGGAAATATGCCCTAGAGGCAATAATAAATTTATTATTTATTTCCTTATATCATGATAAATGTTTATTATTCATGCTAGAACTGTATTAAACGGAAACATAATACATGTGTGAATACATAGACAAACATATAGTCACTAGTATGCCTCTACTTGACTAGCTCGTTAATCGAAGATGTTTAAGTTTCCTACCCATGGACATGAGTTGTCATTTGATTAACAGGATCACATTATTAGGCGAATAATGTGATTGACTTGACCCATTCCGTTAGCTTACCACTTGATCGTTTAGTATGTTGCTATTGCTTTCTTCATGACTTATACATGTTCCTATGACTATGAGATTATGCAACTCCCGTTTACTAGAGGAACACTTTGCATGCTACCAAACGTCACAACGTAACTGGGTGATTATAAAGGTGCTCTACAGGTGTCTCCGAAGGTACTTGTTGGGTTGGCGTATTTCGAGATTAGGATTTGTCATTCTGATTGTCGGAGAGGTATCTTTGGGCCCTCTCGGTAATGCACATCACTATAAGCCTTGCAAGCATTGTGACTAATGAGTTAGTTGCGAGATGATGTATTACGGAACGAGTAAAGAGACTTGCCAATAACGAGATTGAACTAGGTATTGAGATACCGATGATTGAATCTCGGGCAAATAACATACCGATGACAAAGGGAACAACGTATGTTGTTATGCGGTTTGACCGATAAAGATCTTCGTAGAATATGTAGGAGCCAATATGAGCATCCAAGTTCCACTATTGGTTATTAACAGGAGACGTGTCTCGGTCGTGTCTACATAGTTCTCGAACCCGTAGGGTCCGCACGCTTAGAGTTAGATGACGATCGGTATTATGAGTTTTGTGTTTTGATGTACCGAAGTTAGTTAGGAGTCCCGGATATGATCACGGACATGACGAGGAGTCTTGAAATGGTTGAGACATAAAGATCGATATATTGGACGACTATGTTCGGACACCGGAATGGTTTCGGGGAGTTTCGGACACATACCGGAGTACCGGGGGGTTACCGGAACCCCCCGGGGAGACTAATGGGCCTATTGGGCCCTAGTGGAGAAGAGGAGGGGCGGCCAAGGGCAGCCGCGCACCCCCTTCCCCCCATTCCGAATTGGATGAGGAGTGGGGGGGGGGCGGCGCCCCTGAGGGAGTTCCGGACTAGGGGGTGTCCGGATAGCCGAACTATCATCATTGGCCGGACTCCAAGACTATGAAGATACAAGATTGAAGACTTCGTCCCGTGTCCGGATGGGACTTTCCTGGGCGTGGAAGGCAAGCTTGGCGATACGGATATGTAGATCTCCTACCATTGTAACCAACTCTGTGTAACCCTAACCCTATCCGGTGTCTATATAAACCGGAGGGGTTTAGTCCGTAGGACGAACAACAATCATACCATAGGCTAGCTTCTAGGGTTTAGCCTCTTTGATCTCGTGGTAGATCCACTCTTGTAACACACATCATCAATATTAATAAAGCAGGACGTAGTGTTTTACTTCCATCAAGAGGGCCCGAACACGGTAAAACATCGTGTCCCTTGTCTCCTGTTACCATCCGCCTAGACGCACAGTTGGGACCCCCTACCGAGATCCGCGGTTTGACACCGACATTGGTGCTTTCATTGAGAGTTCCTCTGTGTTGTCACCGATAGGCCCGATGGCTCCTTCGATCATCAACAACGACGCAGTCCAGGGTGAGACCTTTCTCCCCGGACAGATCTTCGTATTCGGCGGCTTTGCACTGCGGGCCAATTTGCTTGGCCATCTGGAGCAGATCGAAAGCTACGCCCCTGGCCATCAGGTCAGATTTGGAAGTTTGAATTATACGGCCGATATCCGCGGGGACTTGATCTTCGACGGATTCGAGCCGCAGCCGAGCGTTCCGCACCGTCTCAATGGGCATGATCTTACTCTGCAGCCGAACAGTGCCCTGGAGGCCGCACCAGAATCCGCTCCGACCCTTAATCCGGGCGGATTCCCGATCAGGGCGAGTGGTTGGACACCGCCTCGGGGGCTTTAATCTCTACGGCGATCGAGCCGAACTCCATCCCTGTCCTTTGCGAAGACCTCGACTCCAGGGTGCCGGACTCCTCTCCGGACTCCGAACCCTCCGCGCCCTTGCCAATCGAATCCGATTGGGCGCCCGTCATGGAGTTCACTGCCGCGGACATCTTTTAGCACTCGCCCTTTGGCGACATCCTGAATTCACTAAAGTCTCTCTCTTTATCCGGAGAGCCCTGGCCGGATTACGGTCAGGAAGGTTGGGATGCGGACGACGAAGAAATTCAACGCCCACCCACCACCCACTTGGTAGCCGCTGTCGACGATCTAACCGACATGCTAGACTACGACTTGAAGACATCGGCGGTATGGACGGCGATGCGGAGACGACCAAGACCCAGCGCCTACAGGCACCGGAAGGCCACTAGTCATCGACATATACATGGTGGACATCCCAAAAGATGGGAACGGCGATGGAACAACGGAGGATGACCCCTCCAAGAAGCAACCGAAGCACCGGCGTCAGCGGCGCCGCTCTAAATCCCGCCACAGCAAGAATGAAGATTCCGGCACCGGAGATAAAAATACACCGGACAGTGCCAAAGACAATCCACTCCAGCAAGATCAAGCGCAGGAGGATGGAGACGCCAGCCCTCACGAGAGAGCGGCAGAAGAAGAGGTAGAGGATTATATGCCTCCCTCCGGAGACGAAGCAAGCCTCGACGACGATGAATTAAATCGTGCTGAGGATCCCGTCGAACAAGAGCGTTTACACGCGGGCTTATAGCCACGGCGAACAACCTCAAGAAAAAGCAGCAATAGCTTAGAGCTGATCAGGATCTGCTGGCCGACGAATTTAACTGAAGTCCTCGCGGCGAAGAGCATGAGCTCGAGCGCCCCTCAAAAGCTACCCTAAGCGCAAGCTGCTCCCCGATTAGAGGAGGAGGCTTACGAACCCGCATCACCAGGAGACAATCGGCTGACCGACCACCCAGCGGTCGCGACAGAGAGGCCTCTAGGCCCTTCACTAGAACCGTACCCCGGCATCGCTCAAAAAGCACACAGCCACAGGGGAATGCTCCAGACCTGCGAGATATATTGGAGGACAAGGCAAGACAATCAAGATCGATCTATGGATCGGCGTGGGCCCACAGACGCGTGGCGACAACCGTCACGCCGGACACGATAAGTCCGGCGGACCGAACAAAACAGACAAAGCTCTTTTGAGCTCCGTCGTGATATCGCCCAATACAGAGGCGCCGCACACCCACTATGCTTCACAGATGAAGTAATGGATCATCAAATCCCGAAGGGTTTAAACCCGTCAATATTGAATCCTATGATGGCACAACAGACCCCGCGGTTTGGATCAAGACTATCTCCTTCACATCCACATGGCCCGCGGTGGCGATCTTCACGCCATCAAATACCTCCCCTCAAGCTTAAAGGACCAGCGGGCATTGGCTCAACAGCTTGCCAGCCAGAGTCAATTGGGAGCTGGGAGGACACGAAGCCGCATTCCTCGATAACTTCCAGGGCACTTATGTGCGACCACCGGATGCTGATGACCTAAGCCACATAATTCAGCAGCCGACGAATCGGCGGACAATTACGGACACGGTTCTTAACCAAGAAAAACCTAATCGTCGACTGTCCGGATGCGGAGGCCCTCGCGGCATTCAAGCATAACATCCGCGACGAGTGGCTTGCCCGGCACCTAGGACAGGAAAAGCCGAAATCCATGGCAGCCCTCACATCACTCATGACCCGCTTTTGCGCGGGTGAGGACAGCTGGCTAGCACGCAACAACAACCTCAGCAAAAATTCTGGCAGTCCGGACTTCAAGGACCAAAATGACAGGCCGCGTCGTAACAAAAACAAATGCCGCATTAACGGCGACAATATGGAGGATACGGCAATCAATGCCGGATTCAGAGGCTCTAAACCCGATCAGCGGAAAAAGTCATTCAAAAGAACTACCCTGGGTCCGTCCAATTTGGACCGAATACTCGACCGCTTGTTCCAGATACACGGCACCCCCGAAAAGCCAGCTAACCACACCAACAGAGACTATTGGGTATTCAAGCAGGCAGGCAAGTTAATTGCCGAAAACAAAGACAAGGGGCTGCATAGCGATGATGAGGACGAGACCCCACCGCCGAACAATAGAGGACAGAAGGGTTTCCCCACAAAAGCGGACGGTGAACATGATATACGCAACGCACATACCCAAAGGGAGCGGAAGTGCACTCGAGGATGTCTACGCGATGGAGCGATCGCCAAGTTCAATCCATGGTCCTCCTGCCCGATCACTTTTGACCGAAGGACCACCCCACCAAAGATCCGCCACGGTGGATTCGCCGCACTAGTCTTAGACCCAATCGTCGATGGATTTCACCTAACGAGTCCCGATGGATTTGCGGCAAAGAGCCTGAACCTGCTTTACCGGGATACAAGTCGCAAAATGGGCATAGACCCTCAAGGATTAAACCTACCAAAACGACCTTTAAAGGCGTCAAACCAGGTGTAGAAGCCAATTGTACAGGCTCAATTACACCGAAGTGGTCTTGGATCCCGGATAACTTCCTAGCGAGGAGTTAATCTTGACATAGTCCCGTTCCGCAGCGGCTGTCATGCCTTGCTCGAACGTACCGCGTTTGCAAAGTTCAACGCGGTGCCGCACTATGCATACCTCAAGCTCAAGATGCCAGGCTCTCGAGGAGTCACCACGGTCAATGGAAACACTGAGCGTTCTCTCCGCACGGAGGAACATACAGCGGCTCTCGCGGCAGAAGTGCAATGCAGCCTCTTAAGGCAATTCTAGAGTCCGGCCGTTAAGCGGCCGGACACAGCCAAGCGCGCCTGGAGTAACTTACAACAAGACCACCTGGCACGTTCCGAGCACGCGTAGCAGTGCGGCCCCAACCCCAGCTCCTGCGAAACGTCAAAGCAGGTCCTTCGCGTACACCATTACGCTCTGTAGATACCATGGGCATGGGGAGAGGGGCACGACCACGACAAACCCAGACTGCGGCTCAACCACACCAGGGGCTCTCAAGTGTGTCGTTCCTTTTTCTTTTCTTTTTACCTTTTACTTTTTATCCAAAGGACTCCGTTTGTCAGAAGCCCTGTCCGGCAGCAGACCTGCCGAACTCACGATGCAACAGCCAGGGAAGGATAAAGGCTACAACGAATATACAGGTGGTCTCCATTACGAGCATTTTTATACACCAATCTGCAGCCTACCCCTGGAGGGGGACATGTTTAACAGTTCCATACCTTGCTTATCGCACTATTTGTATCGTTCTGCATTCATAGCAGCACTCATTGAATAAAACAATGTAGCACCTTTTTGCTTATAATTGCATTTCTTTTTCATACATATGTTCATTCACGGCATGTTGCATCCGTACACTTTAGTGCAGCTAATATACACCAGGGCTTATGTTTCCCGCATTATGGTATAATGAGTCTCAACACTTTCACAAGTCGGCACCCGAACTTATAGCACCATATGCATCGGCTCAAATCATGTCTTGGGTCAATAGTTGGGTTTGCCCGGCTCCGTGTTTTGGTACCTTACGTTCCGTTATATCGGCTAAGGTAGCACCGGAGAACCACTGCGATTCCGCCCAGCTTGAGCTGGGTTAACGCCTCGATGGAAAGCTAAAACTGACCGTCATGATGAGGCGAGAGACCGATCGCTGTTCGAGAGGTTTTTGCAGTCCTAAAGACTTATGCCACTTAGAGCGAGGAGCCGGATCTTTCTGGCCAAGGCGTGGATAGCGCCCAAATTGACCTTCCAAGACTAGGGGTTTCACCAAATTTAAAATTATAGAATTCTATGGCTAGGTGAGAGTGTTCAAGCATTATAAGTCCGGTTGCCTTGTTACGCTGTGTTGGCGCCTCCTAGATGGACCCAAAATGGGAACAAGAGCGCTCAAGTTTATCCCAACACCCCAAAGACTGTGGCATGGGGGCTGAAGCCGACGACTTGCCATCTCTCGATCGATAAACGGCCGCATGAAGGTAATATTTTAAATTAACAAGCGTTGCTTAGCGCATATGAACTAAGTTTTCAGCGCACAGGATAACAAAATGCGAGTCTACTCAAATATTACATCTTTGGAGCACTCACCCGCAATAGTGCGGGCGCCCTTCAGCACACTCTTATAATACATCTCGGGCGTGCGATACTCCTTGCCCTCTGGTGGCGGGTCCGTCACAAGCTTTTGGGCATCCATCTTGCCCCAGTGCACCTTTGCGCGGGCAAGGGCCCGACGGGCACCCTCAATACAAGCGGAATGCTTGATAACTTCAACCCACGGGCACGCATCGATCAGCCGCCGCACCAGGCCAAAGTAGCTCCCAGGCATGGCCTCCTTAGGCCACAGCCGAACTATGAGGCCCTTCATGGCCTGTTCGGCCGCCTTGTGGAGCTCGACCAGCTGCTTCAGCTGGTCGCTAAAGCACTGGATGTCGGCCTCAAAGATATCGAGACCGAAGACCTTCTCCGTCGAGCTCCCCTCCTCGGCCCGGTAGAACGCGGCAGCATCGGACACGCTGCGAGGAAGATCTGTGAACGCTCCTGGAGAGCTCCGAATTCAGGTAAGCAACAGGTAATTAACTCTCACATGCTTACTTTGCATGAAAAATGCCTTACCCGCTGCTATTTTCTTCACCGCCTCAATCTCCTGGAGGGCCTTGTAGGCTTCGGCCTTAGCGGCTTTGGCACTCTCAAGAGCCGTTGCAAGCTCGGACTCTCGAGTCTTCGAGTCACGCTCCAAGCTCTCATGTTCTTTCACGAGATCCTGGAGCTCTTGTTGTACCTCCGTCACCCGTGCCTCCTGCTTCTCTCGCTCGGTGCGCTCCGTGGCCGCATTGCGTTCGGCCGCGGCCACCGCCTCCTTTAGGGTCGCCACCTCGTTAGTGGCCCCTACAATACCCACGTTATCCTTGTCATTTTTCTTGCAACCAAATCCTTTTCTGTAAGGTACAATTTTCATAAGGTATTACTCACCTTCTTTTTCCTCGAGCTACTTCTTGGCATGGCCGAGCTTCGTTCTCGGACCGCCGAGGTTTTCCTTCAAAGTATTGACCTCCATGATCGGTCGACGGAGGTCAAAAGACAGCCTGCAATCCCATATTGACATATTTTTATATGACTCCTGCATTTATCTTTCTAAAGATCCTCAATCCGCTTTTCTTTACGAACACCGAACCGAGCATCGGGGCTACTGTCTATGCGGTACCATTTTACATATATTGAAATTTCTTACCTCAAAGCCTGTTAGAAGACTGGTATAGGCTTGGTCAGCCCGCTCTTGGCGGATCGAACTGTCCGGATCACCGCACTCATAGCGATGCGGTGCTCCTCGATGGAGGCGCCGTTGGCGCCTCCGATGCTATCCGGTGCCTCGGTTGGGCGAAGGACACGGCGTCTTATCCTTCTTGCGAAGGATCGCTTGCGGACTCGGAACCATCAAGGTTCCGGCATGGAGTCCGGACAAGGGTCGGGCTTAGAGCCCCAGGGGTCTTGCCCCCACGCTCTGAGTCCGGGAGGTTGCCTTGTGGCACCTCCTGCGCCACCTCCTCGTGACCAAGCCCCCTTTGGGGCCCCGCCGCGGCGTTGTCCGCAGCATGAGGCGAGGAGGCGGTCGGAAGCGAAGTACTCTCCATTTCCGACGAGCCGGGACCCGCCGATGAATCGCGAACTTCGCCTTTAGGCGGGCTGCACGATTGTTCGACATTAGAGAACACTCTGCAATAATAAAAGCCATGGGTATCCGGACACTTACGATCTCGCCAGGGGCTTGGCCCTTGTAGGCCAATCCCCCTCGTCGTCGTCGACGTTGGTGGAGAAGTCCGGAGGAAGGGTTCTTCCTTCTTGGACCCTCCGGCCTCCCGGTTAGGCGGCCTTCCTTTCTCTCCTCCCGCTGGGGAGAAGCTTCTTCTTCTTCCTCCTCGTCTTGAGGAGAAGATTCGCTTGAATCCGGCAGGCACTGGCGTCGAGCTCCTTCGAGTTCCGTGGCCTCCTTCTTGGCCTTCTTCTCCGACACCACATGGGGCGCCGGAGCCAGCAGCCCCGTCAATCGGGCGTCCGCTGGGTCTTCTGGCAAAGGAGCCGGACAGTTAATCTATCCGGACGTCTTCAGCCAGACCTGTCGAAGAATAGGGAGTTTTTAGATCCCACGTAGAGTCAATCTATGAAAAAAGAGTCCCGTAAAGGGTAAAATAACTTACCTCGCCGGCTTGACGCCGCGAGCTGTATCCACGATCTTTGTTAGCGGATGCAGGGGCTTCGGCGCCCTTGAACAGCACCTTCCAGGCATCTTCGTACGTGGTATCGAAGAGCCGGCTCAAGGTTCGGTGTTGTGCCGGATCGAACTCCCACAAATTGATGTCCCGTTGTTGGCATGGGAGAATCCGGCGGATGAGCATCACCTGGATTACGTCGACAAGCCTGTGATTCTTGTCCACCAGGTTTCGGACGCGTGTTTGGAGTCCGGATAGCTCGTCCGAATCCCCCACTTCAGGCCCGTCTCTTTCCATGACGAGAGCCGTGTGGGGAATCCAGATATGAATTCGGGTGCCGCCGCCCATTCAGGGTCGCGTGGCTCGGTGATGTAGAACCACCCCGATTGCCACCCCTTTATTGTCTCCACAAAGGAGCCCTCGAGCCATAGGACTTTGGCCATCTTTGCCGACCATGGCGCCTCCGCACTTCGCTTGACGGCCGCCCACAACCTTCGGCCTGACATTAAAGGTCTTCAGCCATAGGCCGAAGTGGGGCTGGATGCAGAGGAAGGCCTCGCACATGACGATAAACGCCGAGAGGTTGAGGATGAAATTCAGGGCCAGGTCGTGGAAGTCCAGGCCATAGTAGAACATGAGCCCCCGGACAAATGGGTGAAGTGGAAAACCTAGTCCGCGGAGGAAGTGGGGGAGAAATACCACCCTCTCATGGGGACTGGGGTTGGAATGAGCTGCCCGCGTCGGGCAGCTCAGTCGTGATATCGCCGGACAAGTATCCGGCCTCCCGCAGTCTTGTGATGTGCCCCTCCGTGACGGAGGAGGCCATCCATCTGCCTCCCGCTCCTGACATGGTTGGAGAAGGTTGAGGAGGAAAGTGCGGACTTGGGCGCTGGAGCTCGAGTTCGCGGAGATGGATAAGCCAAGGAGGAAGAAGGCGCAGGTAAAAAGGTTGGATCTTTATCCCCTTATATGGGCGGACAAAAACATGTGTCCCCACCGGCCTGGTAAAACTCGCTTATCTCCCAAGCGTCACAATCAATGGCGCGGTTGGGTTACCCACGTCCGTATTGATGAGAATCCCGGAATAAGGGGAACACGATCTCTGCTTCGACAAGACGTGCCAAGGAAACCGCTTCGCTAAACACGCTGAGGTGGAAAAATAAAAACAATTTGAGTAAAGGCTTGGTAGTGGTGCGACGTCACGCCACAAAATATGTCAGCAGATTGATCTTGTGTAATATTATTCTCTCTACGGTGGTATGTGGAATTTATTTTTGCAGAGCCGGACACTATCCTAGTATTCACAATCTTCTATAAATTATTCGGAGGAAGAACCCGCCTTGCAATGCCGAAGACAACATGCGCGCGGACTCATCGTCATTGAAGTCTGGTTCGGGGCTCTTGAGGAGTTCGGACTAGGGGTGTCCGGATGGCGAACTATCATCATCGGCGGACTCCAAGACTATGAAGATACAAGATTGAAGACTTCGTCCCGTGTCCGGATGGGACTTTCCTTGGCGTGGAAGGCAAGCTTGGCGATACGGATATGTAGATCTCCTACCATTGTAACCAACTCTGTAACCCTAACCCTATCCGGTGTCTATATAAACCGGAGGGTTTTAGTCCGTGGGACGAACAACAATCATACCATAGGCTAGCTTCTAGTGTTTAGCCTCTTTGATCTCGTGGTAGATCCACTCTTGTAACACACATCATCAATATTAATCAAGCAGGACGTAGGGTTTTACCTCCATCAAGAGGGCCCGAACCTGGGTAAAACATCGTGTCCCTTGTCTCCTGCTACCATCCGCCTAGACACACAGTTCGGGACCCCCTACCCGAGATCCGCCGGTTTTGACACCGACAGCCCCCCTTTCCTTTCCCCCTCTATCTCCTTCCCTCTCCTCCCCTACTCCACTTGGAAGGGGGGAGTCCTACTCCCGGTGGGAGTAGGACTCCTCATGGGGCGCGCCTAGGGTAGTCGGCCCCCTCCCCCTCCTCCACTCCTTTATATACGGGAAGGGGGGCACCCCTTGGAGGCACAACAATTGATCTCTTGATCTCTTAGCCGTGTGCGGTGCCCCCCTCCACCATCTTTCACCTCGATAATATCGTAGCGGTGCTCAGGCGAAGCCCTGTGTCGGTAGCATCATCATCACCGTCACCACGCCATCATGCTGACGGAACTCTCCCTGAAAGCTCGGCTGGATCGGAGTTCAAGTGACGTCATCGAGCTAAACGTGTGTTGAACTCGGAGGTACCGTACGTTCGGTACTTGGATCGGTCGGATCATGAAGACGTACGACTACATCAACCGCGTTGTCATAAACGCTTCCGCTTTCGGTCTACGAGGGTGCGTGGACACACTCTCCCCTCTCGTTGCTATGCATCACCATGATCCTATGTGTGCGTAGGATTTTTTTTTAAAAAAATTACTACGTTCCCCATCAATTACTCCCTCATGGATCAATCACGACAGGTGTTTTGTATAATATACATCTTGGTGTTCCGTGCAATGCACGGGCATCTTGCTAGTTTTGCATAAAAACTGAACTGATGTATGATGCAAACACTAAATATATAACTAATTAAGTCGATTAATTGTCAGTTTTTACCACTCTGTCCACAGCAAAATTCCATCCTGCAAAATAAATCCAATGTACTTCAAAGTAAATAACATGAGATAACCTTTTCTTGACAGTAAGAAACAACAAAATCATCAGATCAATCAAACTTATCTTGATCAACGAATTTCACTAAATCCACATGGAAACCTTGTAATTTTCAGAAACAAATCAGTCACATCACTCATCCATCCCTAAAACTCACAGCACATCATCTGGAGAACACGACAGATTTGGTTGGATAATATGGGGATTTGGCCTCACAGGTGGGAGTAGCGTGTCATGCGATTGGAGTGAAGTACTGCTCAGATATGAGTTACCTCCGTGACATCCAAGATGAACCAGACCTTGAGCAACCACATTGCCCCCTGCCATGACGAATGGATGCCCGACCTCCAACCACTCCCGACGCCGCCATCACGCCAACACCTCCTTCGGCCACTGCACCATGCCCGCTCCTCCCCACATCCATCTCGCACCTCTGCATCGCTGAGGTGGGGAGATGAGGAGGTGGGACGCCTCCACGCCTCCGCAACGACGCTAGCATAGACAAGGCGAAAACTCCCTCCTCCGACGACATGGTGGAGGCTCCAATGGTGAGGGTAACCAGCGGCCTGGGCGGGTGCATCCGCAAAGAAGAGGAGATGGGGATGGAGATGCAGCAGAGCGGGGCACCGAGAGATGAGGCGAGAGTCCGTCTGGTGGCCTTTTATATCCGAAAAGGGCGGTGTAGCGGTGTCACGGGATTGGACTCGAGGCTTCGAGAGACACAAGGAAAATATCTACGAACTCGCAGGACATGACACAAGCAACCCAGTAGACCCAGTCAAATTGCCAGCCGCTTAAGAAAGCACACCTGAAAAATGCTACAGGCCCGAGATGGAAAAAGAAATACTCCCTCCGTTTCATAATAGATGACTCAACTTTGTACTAACTTTATTACAAAGATAATACAAAGTTGGGTCATCTATTTTGGAATGGAGGGAGTATGATCGAAGGTATTACCATGCATCACACGCGTCAAGTTCACAAGTGCTATTAAAAAAGAGCTACTTATAGACAAGCAAAGAAGGACCCAGGACATAAATGTGTGCAAATATAGAACTCCAAACATGCAAAGGTGGACACATGCATGAATGCATGAGCCATGCAGCAGTACACGCATACCAGCCCATACAACTGCCCATGCAGCTAATATATTTTTCTCACATGAGATAAAATCAGTCCATGCAGCCAAACCATCTTTTCACATATGGAATTCCAAACATGCAAAGGTGGACACATGAATGAATGCATGAGCCATGCAGCAGCACACGCATACCAGCCCATACAACTACCTAAATGCTTTACTGAAAAACTAGTTTCAACAAAGTCTTAATTCATGTCAAGAAATTAACATAATTTTCAATCAACAGTGTGTCATGCACACAGAGTGTTAAGAAATATTATCATGCTCTCACTTACATTCTTGTAAATACAAGTATCTTTGCTTTCCTCGATGAAATCAAATTATTTGACCATTTCATCGGAACAAAGGTCCAACTCCATTATGCTTGCTTCAGTGCATTATAGAATCTCTTGAAGTTTGCATACTAACTATCATCCTCTGGATTGACAAAATTACTTTGGACCGTATAACATATATAACCTTGGTTCTATTTCCTTCTCATGGAAATCATTTTGTAATACATCTTTTATATTGAAATATCTAGTAATTGCTAGTCTATCCCGAACCGACTTTAAGTATTGCTATGATGAGACAATCTCATCATAGTTAACTACTTGATCTTATCATAAACTACCTTTAGCAAGTCAAGTACTATAAAACAATTTTATCTTTGTCAGTTTTATGTCGTCGAGGTAATTTCGCCACCCCTGGTGGGCTTGCCCATCCCTCGTCTGTACAAGGCCTCCTTTTTTAGCATAAGAAATTTCAAGTCCGATGGAGCAACAGGACTCACACTTCCTACACAAACCGCGGATTTAAACGTTTGGAGCATTGCTCTCACACAGACGAAAAAATCACAAAACAATTTATTGAATTAATAAAAAGTGCCAGCATCCATCATAAAGAATATTGATCGTCACTGTGAACCTTCTCTGCCCGAAACAGGTGAAGATTCATAGTTACAGTCCAATTCCTTAACAAGAGTATAACGAAGATCGAAGCTTACTGCTTCTGGACTATCCGACTATTCAAACCGGTCCAGCCACTCGTCCTTAGGCGAGGTGGGACTAAACTCAGCTAGATGAGAAAAAAATCAAAATTAATAATGCAAGGAAACCACGCTTTGCCGAGAGCCAAGTCACGGGCTCTCCACAAATAGTGCCACCGTCACCTAGTCGTTAACCACTGCTGGACTTGCCACGTGGCATCACTTTGCCATCTGCTCACTGTTTGGCTCTCGGCAAAAGGAGCGATTGTCAAGTATCATCTATTTTCCGAGTGCGTTTTGCACTTGTTATCGGCAACTGCCCATGTTTTCCGAGTGGCATCTGTTGCCGAGTCTTCCTGTCGGCTTACTTGGGCTTGCCGAGTGCCCGTGGTGTGGTTCTTGGCAAAGAGCCAGGCAATCAGCGCGCGTACGAGGAAATTCCAGCAGCGTGGTATTTAAACACGCACCCCACTACCAAAAACTTCTCTTTCAATTCTAAACAAAGAGAAAGCTCAGGCGGCTGCTCAACGAGGAGGTTCATGCTCGTTAAC